>JARQOD010003932.1:0-59726 GCA_033576555.1 Oophaga sylvatica | reverse complement strand
TTTATTCTATAAAAGCGCCAAAACATAAAAAAATGATATAAATGAGATATCGCCGTAATCGTACTGACCCGAAGAATAAAACTGCTTTATCAATTTTACCACACGCGGAACGGTATAAACGCCTCCCCCAAAAGAAATTCATGAATTGCTGATTTTTGTTCATTATAACCTCCCAAAAATTGTAATAAAAAGTGATCAAAAAATGTCACGTGCCCAAAAATGGTACCAATAAAAACGTCAACTCGTTCCGCAAAAAATAAGACCTCACATGACTCTGTGGGCCAAAATATGCAAAAATTATAGCTCTCAAACTGTGGTGATGCAAAAACTATTTTTTGCAATAAAGCGTCTTTTAGCGTGACAGCTGCCAAACATAAAAACCCTCTATAAATAGTAAATCAAACCCTCTTTATCACCCCCTTAGTTAGGGAAAATAATAAAATACGAAAAATTTATTTCCATTTTCCCATTAGGGTTAGGGTTGCGGCTAAAGTTAGGGTTAGGGTTGGGATTAGGGTTAGGGGTGTGTTAGGGTTATGGTTAGGATTAGGTTTAGGGGTGTGTTGGGGTTAGGGTTGGTGTTAGAATTGGGGGTTTCCACTGTTTAGGCACATCAGGGAATCTCCAAATGTGACATGGCGTCTAATCTCAATTCCAGCCAATTCTGCGTTGAAAAAGTAAAGCGGTGCTCCTTCCCTTCTAAGCTCTGCCATGCGTGCAAACAGTAGTTTACCCCACATATGGGGTACCAGACCATTCCATCAAAGTCTGCAATCCAAAACGTTACTACTTCCTTTCCAAACCATGACGTGTGCCCATGCAGTACTTTTCTCCCACATTTGGGGTATTTTTTTTATTTTCATGCTCGGGCGTTATAAACTTTAGTGAAACACCTGGGGGTTCAAAGTTCTCACCACACATCTATATAAGTTCCTTGAGGGGTTTAGTTTCCAAAATAGTGTAATTTGTGGGGGGTTTCCACTGTTTAGGCACATCGGGGGCTCTCCAAACACAGCATGGCGTCCAGCCAACTCTGCTTTAAAACAGTCAAACAGCGCTCCTTCCCTTCCAAGCTCTGCCATGCACCTAAACAGTGGTTTACCCCCACATATGGGGTATCAGCGTACTCAGAACAAATTGCACAATAACTTTTGGGGTCTTGTTACCCTTGGTAAAATAAAAATTGGGATGAAAAGATCATTTTTGTGGAAAAAATGATTTTTTTAATTTTACTGTTCTACGTTATAAACTTGTGTGAAGCGCTTGAGGGTTCAAATTGCTCACCACAGATCTAGATAAGTTCCTTGGGGTCTAGTTTCCAAAATGGGGTCACTTGTGAGGGGTTTCCACTGTTTGGGCACATCAGGGGCTCTCCAAATGGGACATGGCGTCCAATCTCAATTCCAGCCAATTTTGGTTGGAAAAAGTCAAATGGCTCTCCTTTCATTCCGAGCCCTGCTGTGCGCCCAAACAGTGGTTCCTCCCCCACATATGGGGTATCAGCGAACTCAGGAAAAATTGGACAGCAACTTTTGTGGTCCAATTTCTCCTGTTACCCTTGGGAAAATAAAAAATTGGTGACTAAAAGATAATTTTTGTGGGAAAAAAAAAAGGATTTTTTATTTTCATTCCCGGGCATTATAAACTTGTGTGAAGCACTTGGGGGTTCAAAGTGCTCCCCTAAGATCTAGATAAGTTCCTTAGGGGGTCTAGTTTCCAAAATGGGGTCACTTGTGGGGGGTTTCCACTGTTTAGGCACATCTGGGGCACTGCAAACGGAACATGACACACATCAAAGTCTGCATTCCAAATAGTTATTACTTCCTTTCCAAGCCCTCACGTGCGCCAAAACAGTTCCCCCCCCCCCCCCAAATATGGGGTATCAGCGTACTCAGGACAAATTGGACAACAACTTTTGGGGTTGAATTTTCTTGGGAAAAAATCAAAATTGGTGACTAAAAAATCATTTTTGTGTTAAATTGTTTTTTTTTTTTTTTTTTCACACCCAGGCATTATAAACTTTTGTGAAACACTTGGGGGTTCAAAGTGCTCACAACAGATCTAGATAAGTTACATAGGGGGTCTAGTTTCCAAAATGGTGTCACTTGTGGGGGTTTCCGCTGTTTAGGCACATCAGAGGCTCTCCAAATGCGACATGGCATCCAATCTCAATTCCAGCCAATTTTGGTTTGAAAAAGTCAAATGGCGCTTCTTCCATTCCGAGCTCTGCCGTGTTCCCAGACAGTGGTTTTCCCCCACATATTGGGTATTGGCGTACTCAGGAGAAATTGTACAACAACTTTTTCTGTCCATTTTCTCCTTTTACCCTTGTGAAAATAAAAAAAATATTTGTAAAAGATCATTTTTGTGACTAAAAGTTAAATGTTCATTTTTTCCTTCCACGTTGCTTCAGCTCCTGCGACGCACCTGAAGGGTTAATAAACTTGTTGAATGTGGTTTTGAGTACCTTGAGGGGTGCAGTTTTTAGAATGGTGTCACTTTTGGGTATTTTCTATCATATAGACCCCTCAAAGTGACTTCAAATGTGAGGTGGTCCCTAAAAAAAAAATGGCTTTGTAAATTTTGTTGTAAAAATGAGAAATCGCTGGTCAACTTTTAACCCTTATAACTTCCTAACAAAAAAAAAATTGGGTTCCAAAATTGTGCTGATGTAAAGTAGACACATGTGGGAAATGTTATTTATTAACTATTTTGTGTGACATAGCTCTCCGTTTTAAGGGAATAAAAATTCAAAGTTTGAAAATTGCAAAATTTTCTAAATTTTCGCCATATTTGCGTTTTTTTTCAAAAATAAAAGCAAGTTTTATCGAAGAAGTTTTACCACTAACGTGAAGTACAATATGTCACGAGAAAACATTCTCAGAATCGCGAAGATCCGTTGAAGCGTTCCAGAGTTATAACCTCATAAAGAGACAATGGTCAGAATTGTAAAAATTGGCCCAGTCATTAACGTGCAAACCACACTTGGGGGTTAAGGGGTTAAGCCAGGCTTAGTAATGAATAGGTGTCAATAAGACACTGTAAGCTTTTCAGGGGATATAGCTCTGGGATCGCCGTCTGGGTAGACAGAGTGGCACGGAAACAGTTCATTCACAGCAGTTCTGGTGAAAACTGGCCGCAACCAGCTTTATTAAAGTCCACAGCAAACAGATATAAAACAAATCATAAACAGAAGACCTAGGCTTGTCTAGCCACTTACTACACATAGATAGATTTCCCTATCTATCCGGGTCCCGACTCTACCAGCCAGGGCCAAAACAACACATATGTTCAGTATTTACCAACATGGAGTTCACAGAGAGAGCTCCCCTCCTATTCAGCAGCTAACCGCATGGATTCTCACTGAGACTACTCCTGTGTCCGGGGTACATCGAGCACCCAGACTGAGATAGCTCAAACTCCTGGAGACACCTTCTGTGCCTGGACCCCTCCTGTGTCCAGACTAAACGAGCTCTCTGACTGTGTTCGCAGACACCTACTTCTGGTCTCCTAATTAACAGCTGAATGGTTTCAGGCCTGAGCTGCAAGTGTGTGCTGAATGTAAGGTGTAGTGACCTTTCTCTACCACTAGGTTTACAAAGCCACACATTTCCCTTATACCATACAGCACAGTACCTAGGTGAAATGTACACCCCATTCGACACATATTCCTTCACTGTCTCACATATCCCCTCCCTCTTCTCCAGACCGGAGGGCTGGTCATCCAGACCGGAGGGCTGGTCAACAATCCAAAAGAGACAGCGAACTCTGGACCAGTCATGGCCTTCATCAGCTTCATCTTCACTACTGTCATCTGTATCTTCACCTGAGCCATAGCCAACATCAGCTTTCTCTTCATCTGAAGCATCCGCATTACCCTGTACCCTCCCAGGCCTATGCTCTCTGCGGGCCTCGGGTATCCTGCACGGTTTCATCTTGACCTTAGGGCCGGGCTCAGTTTCGATATAGTGCCTGGCCAGAGAAGTACGACTCTGCACATCAGAACACTTCTGCTGACTCTTTCTCAGAAACTCACGTACCTCCTGTCCCTGGTGCACTGACCATGTGTCACCAACTATCACAGAAGGTATAGGGGGTTTTTCACTTTTCTCCAGTTCCCCTTGAACCTTCTTTACTTCATTGAGCTTCTCCAGAAGATGCTCATGGCTCTCATCACGCTCCTTCATCACAGTTTGGAGTTTTTTCTGAGAAGTAATCAATTCATCTTGTACCTGTTGGCCGTCCTTTATGTCTTCAGCCCCTTCTTCAGGCTCTTCTGGTAGGACATGCTCAGAAGCCCTACCGTCAGTCTTACATTCTACTTCTTCATTCACATCATTATGGTCTCCAATATCTCCATTTATTCCAGCTTTCAAGTTCTCCTTGATAGCTGCATCTGTATACTCAGAACCCGCCGGATTCTTCTCTTCCACCACGTTCTGCATCCCATCTGAGCTCCCGTGTGTCTGCAGCGGCAACGGAGTGACACACCGCTTTTCCCATTTATTGGGACGTGGCTCCGATGTAGACTCCATGAAAGTGCGCTTGAGCTCACCAACGCCAGCCTGATGTCTCAAAATCTCATCTTGTGACTTCTCCAAATCCTTGGTATCACTCGGGAACACCGCTGGGGTTCCGGGCGCCGAACTTCCAGCCTGAGCTTCACGAGTTGCGGCTACTGATCCAGACCGTAACCCGTCCACGCCGCTGTCTTCGGCAGAAACAGATTCCTGGACAGAGTCAGTCCCCATATCTTCAGTCTTGTTCCTCACAGCTTCACTTGAGACCTCAGCTTCTGATAAAGCATCTGGCTTGGTAACCACCACGTCCAAGAGGGCCTGTGCTGGGCAGTCATTTACAACCACCGGGGACACCTGTGGTCCAGTCTCTTCGGCTGAGGTGGACACACACACAGGTTCTGCGCAGAGAGAGAGGGATCTGCCAACATCACAATACATAGGCTCCACCTCTATTGGACAGTTGGCTGCAATTTCACAACATCTCCAACCCTGTCCATCACACTTTTCCACCCACATGTCCCCTCGGGCCTGAACCCGCTTATCAGCATACCCCATGTCCCCAACAGCTGGAACGCTCTTACCGCGAGAGTTCAGCGTCCGGGAACTCTGAAGTGACGACCTCTCAGACGGCTGGTCACGGAGGCAATCTTTGCTGGCGAAGGCCTTCTCCATCAGGCTGACCAGACGATTGGCGTCCTGGTGGTCTCCTTGTCCGACCTCTGGCTGTACCTCAGGAGGACATGCTCGGGTGTAGCGGTTCACTATCACCTTTCCAACTCCATAATCAGGTTTGCTGACTGCAGACTCCCAACTGCATCTCCAGTCATGAACTCCCCTGGCACGGGCTGTCACCGTAACACCCAGCCGGGTAAGAATCTCCGCTTTCAGCTTGGCATAGTCTTGGCTGTCCTGCTCGCTCAGGTCAGCATAGGCCCTTTGGGGTTCTCCAATCAGATAGGGTGCGACCATCATGGCCCATTCAGATAGGGGCAGATTCTCCTTCTCTGCCAATCTCTCAAACCTAGTGAGATATACCTCCACATCATCACGAGGTGTCATCTTTTTCAGGGACCGTCTTACCGCCTTCTTTACAGCGGACAATGCAGGTGACTTTGCAACACCACTTTGGGACGATGCGCCGCAAGTCCCCTGCAGTGCTGCAACCTGCTCAAAAAACAACCGGTCATTCTCCTGCTGCTGCTGCAGGAATTGCTGCTGGGCCTGCTGCATGCGCTGCTGGTGCTGCAGGCGCTGCTGCTCCATGCTCTGCTGCATGCTTCGCTGGGCCTGGACCAGGTACTCAACGAGCTCCTCCATACTGCCGGACTTATCTGTCTCAACCACGGCAGTCTTATGTTGCACATTAACTTGCGCCATTTGTTCAAACAGCGCCTCCATGCTGTCAGACTTCTCTGTCTCAACAACGGCAGTCTTCACTCAAGACATACACACTCCACAGTCTTTTCCACAGAAAAATTCAGCTCTGCTGTGCAGACACTTTTTTTTTTTTCTCTGCAAACTCTATTAGGGCCACTGTCTCTTTAAGACTGCTCCAATAGACGTTTCTCCTTTGCTGCTGCACACTCCACAGTCTTTTCCACAACAAGTTCAGCTTTGCTGTGCAGACACACTTTTTTTTTTTTTTTTCTTTTGCAAACTCTATTAGGGCTACTGTCTCTTTAAGACTGCTCCAATCAGACGTTTTTGCTGACACACTTTTTTTTTTTTTTTTTTTCTGCTGCTGCTTCAACAGACTTCTCTCCTTTATTGCTGTCTCTAAGCCACTGTGCTGTACGCACATTCCAGCACCAATTATATCAGCCACTGTGCTGCCCGCATTCTCCACCAATTGTAAGCTTTTCAGGGGATATAGCTCTGGGATCGCCGTCTGGGTAGACAGAGTGGCACGGAAACAGTTCATTCACAGCAGTTCTGGTGAAAACTGGCCGCAACCAGCTTTATTAAAGTCCACAGCAAACAGATATAAAACAAATCATAAACAGAAGACCTAGGCTTGTCTAGCCACTTACTACACATAGATAGATTTCCCTATCTATCCGGGTCCCGACTCTACCAGCCAGGGCCAAAACAACACATATGTTCAGTATTTACCAACATGGAGTTCACAGAGTCTCCTCCTTGTGTCTGAAGGCACCTTCAACGTCCAGACTTGAGAGAGCTCCCCTCCTATTCAGCAGCTAACCGCATGGATTCTCACTGAGACTACTCCTGTGTCCGGGGTACATCGAGCACCCAGACTGAGATAGCTCAAACTCCTGGAGACACCTTCTGTGCCTGGACCCCTCCTGTGTCCAGACTAAACGAGCTCTCTGACTGTGTTCGCAGACACCTACTTCTGGTCTCCTAATTAACAGCTGAATGGTTTCAGGCCTGAGCTGCAAGTGTGTGCTGAATGTAAGGTGTAGTGACCTTTCTCTACCACTAGGTTTACAAAGCCACACATTTCCCTTATACCATACAGCACAGTACCTAGGTGAAATGTACACCCCATTCGACACATATTCCTTCACTGTCTCACAGACACCTATTCATTACTAATCCTATAGAAAAGTAAAGGGTTAAATAAACACACACACAATAAGAATAAAGTCTTTTAATGAATGAATACACTACACAGTTTTTAAATCTTTATTATACTTCCATTCTTTTATAGATGCCCTCGATCTCCTGTAAAAAATATAAAATAAAAAAAGCAACAATATCCCATACCTGTCCGGCAATCAGTTAAGTCCCATGGCGTAAATCCATCTCAGGGCGTGCAGACGGCGGGAACTAGGTGTAAGATCCATCACTTAGGGGGGCTAAAGAGAATAGATGATAACTAAGCAGTAATATAACTAATTCCACTATTTGTACTACGGGTTGGATACCCTACTGGAGCACCACCAGTTTTGTGATCCCATGAGTGCCGTGTCTGTTTCTTCTTCTAATGCCGATTCCAGTGTCGGTAAATGAGAGGAGAATTAGCGTTATGGAAGATGAGTCTATGAGGAACGTATTCAGCCTCCGACTCCGAGGAAGAAACTGCTTGTTGTCTGTGGCCTAAATATATAGGTTTTATTAGTAGATGTAAAGAAGAAAACTAAATCCTGTAAATAATAAATCTCCTCATATGTTTCCCTTATTATCTCCAGTAATTGTATTATTACAGGATTCTTATGATGTTACATCGGATCATCTTCTTCTCATTCAGGTCTCTACAATATCGGATCCTCTCAGTGAAGATCTTCTATAGAAGAGAATTTTCCTGATTTACCCATCAAAGATGGATATGGACAGAGACAAGATGGCGGAGAGGATATTACACCTCACCCTAGAGATCCTCTTCCGTCTCACTGGAGAGGTGAGAGATTCTGATGACGTCACATTACATCATTCTTATCTATGGGAATAACGGACAGAACTGGAGAGGTGAGGACTCTGGAAATGTCTGTAGTGAGATTTATTAATGTGTCTCCATTACCAGGATTACACAGTGGTGAAGAAGACCTCTAGTGATCGCTGTCAGGACCCTGTGTCTGAGGGATGTGGAAGACCCCTGAGCCCAATCACAGGACCTCCACCTCATCCCCTGATACATGAGGACATCAATGACCAGAAGATCCTAGAACTCACCTACAAGATGATTGAGCTGCTGACTGGAGAGGTGACACTGCTGGGACATTATACAGTAACACTATGAAGGGATCGGGGGGATGACGGTATCATTGTATGTGTCAGGTTCCTATAAGGTGTCAGGATGTCGCTGTCTATTTCTCCATGGAGGAGTGGGAGTATTTAGAAGGACACAAAGATCTGTACAAGAACGTCATAATGGAGGTTCCCCAGCCCCTCACATCACCAGGTAATAGACAGGACTAAATACACACAGCCTATAATTATCTGTATGTAAAGAATGAATTCACTCCCTGTATGTGTTTCCTCCAGATCTATCCAGTAAGAGGACAACACCAGAGAGATGTCCCCGTCCTCTTCTTCCACAGGACTGTAGCCAAGAAGATCCCAATGCTCCTCAGGATCATCAGGTAGATGGAGAGAAGGTGTCATGAGATCTCCCCTATGATGTGTAGATGGCTGTGAAGGTCTTGTGCTCAGTCTTGTTTTATCCCCAGTATTATATGTTTTATACTTGTGTAATGAGAATGGTGGAGATGGCAGGATTAGAGCTGATCATAGATGGGACGTCTCCATCTGTCGGTGACTTTTACAATATTTGTTTCAGGGTGAAGATCTGACCCATATTAATACTACAGAGACATATGTGAGGGGTGATGAGCGGTGTAAAGAGGAGATTGCTACAGATAACCGGCCAGGTGAGTAGTAACCACTAAATGCAGAGAAGTCACAGATTATTTTAAGTCACCGGCTGTGGCTGCTTTATCAATGGTGTAGTCCGGCCATATCACAATTGTGTGATTGCCATTTTTCCTTTAGACCACAATATCTCTTCCATCAGAAAATGTTAAAATTACTTTGTGACATTTTGAAAGTGGCAGACCGTTACCTGCCCAGATCTGTAAGCTACAAAGCCAAATGACAGCATAATGTAGAATGTGCTGACAAGTTAGAAAATCACTTGAAGAAAAATATGATGGGCCTGTAAGAAATTACAAAATCAGAAGACACAAGAATAGTCCGTAAGCATCCAGGGGTCACAACAGGGAACACATACACAAGAGCACAGAGGAATGAACCAGAGGAGAACAAGGCTGTATGTGGCAGCTCCACCAATATGCTTCGAGCTTTAGTAGAGTGTGGTGCTTTCCAGTTGGCTGAAGCAGGAAGCAGATTACTCAAGCTGGACAGCACACTCATCCATACTGATAGACTGGATGGTATTACTGGTCCCAGGCACCCTAATCTTAGTTTCTGGACAGAGCTTCTGGTTTTGACTTCTGTTTCATTACCAGCGACACCTGCAAAATGAATAAGGCTGCACCTGGTGACAGAAGCAGATGTTGCAGAAGCAGGTCCCAGAGGAGATGGGACACATTGTCATTGTCTCAGTTAACGATTCAATATTTTACATAACTTGCCATTTTTACAAACAGTTTAAGTAGAAATATTAAAAAATGAAAAATTCAAGAATATTTTATTATAAAATAATTGGTTTTATTCTTAGCAGGTGACTGTACCAGGAGATCAGAGGGACAGCTGACATCTTCAATTTTTAAATCAGCTGATCTTGAGATCCCACAGGATACAATTGAAGTGAATGACATTACGCCAAATATACCATCATCCCTTCACAGCAAAGATCTGTCATCTGATTCTTTGAAACAGGTCCTGTTTTCTGATTCATTACCGACTACTAAGGAAAATCAAAGTCACAAAATAAGCATTAAAAAACAAACTGCTCTGAAAGCAAAGAAGCCATTTTCACGTTCAGAATACGGAAATAGTTTTCCCCTTGAAAAATCTTTTCTTAACATTCACACAGCAGAGAATAGATTTTCTTGTTCAGAATGTGGAAAATGTTTTAACCATAAATTAGATTTGGTTAGGCACCAGAGTAATCACACAGGGGAGAAGCCATTTTCATGTTCAGAATGTGGAAAATGTTTTACAAGTAAAAGCGAACTTATCATACATCAGAGAATTCACACAGGGGAGAAGCCTTTTTCATGTTCAGAATGTGGGAAATGTTTTATCCAGAAAACTCATCTTGCTAAACACCAGAGTACCCACACAGGGGAGAAGCCATTTTTATGTTCAGAATGTGGAAAATGTTTTACAAGTAAAAGCGAACTTATCATACATCAGAGAATTCACACAGGGGAGAAGCCTTTTTCATGTTCAGAATGTGGGAAATGTTTTATCCAGAAAACTCATTTTGCTAAACACCAGAGTACCCACACAGGGGAGAAGCCTTTTTCATGTTCAGAATGTAGGAAATGTTTTACAAGTAAAAGCGAACTTATCATACATCAGAGAATTCACACAGGGGAGGAGCCTTTTTCATGTTCAGAATGTGGGAAATGTTTTACAAGTAAAAGCGAACTTATCATACATCAAGAATTCACACAGGGGAGGAGCCTTTTTCATGTTCAGAATGTAGGAAATGTTTTACAAGTAAAAGCGAACTTATCATACATCAGAGAATTCACACAGGGGAGAAGCCTTTTTCATGTTCAGAATGTGGGAAATGTTTTAACCAGAAATCAAATTTTGTTACACATCAGAGAACTCACACAGGGGAGAAGCCATTTTTCATGTTCAGAATGTGGAAAATGTTTTACAGCTAAATCAAGTCTTATCACACATCAGAGAACTCACACAGGGGAGCAGCCATATTCATGTTCAGAATGTGGAAAATGTTTTAACAGGAAATCAGCTTTGGGTGTGCACCAGAGTATCACACAGGGGGAAGCCATTTTCATGTTCAGAATGTGGAAAATATTTTACAGAGAAATCAAGTCTTATAAAACATCGAAAAACTCACACAGGGGAGAAGCCTTTTTCATGTTCAGAATGTGGAAATGTTTTATCCAGAAAACTCATCTTGCTAAACACCAGAGTACCCACACAGGGGAGAAGCCTTTTCATGTTCAGAATGTAGGAAATGTTTTACAAGTAAAAGCGAACTTATCATACATCAGAGAATTCACACAGGGGAGGAGCCTTTTTCATGTTCAGAATGTGGGGAAATGTTTTACAAGTAAAAGCGAACTTATCATACATCAGAGAATTCACACAGGGGAGGAGCCTTTTTCATGTTCAGAATGTAGGAAATGTTTTACAAGTAAAAGCGAACTTATCATACATCAGAGAATTCACACAGGGAAGAAGCCTTTTCATGTTCAGAATGTGGGAAATGTTTTAACCAGAAATCAAATTTTGTTACACATCAGAGAACTCACACAGGGGAGAAGCCATTTTCATGTTCAGAATGTGGAAAATGTTTTACAGCTAAATCAAGTCTTATCACACATCAGAGAACTCACACAGGGGAGCAGCCATATTCATGTTCAGAATGTGGAAAATGTTTTAACAGGAAATCAGCTTTGGGTGTGCACCAGAGTATTCACACAGGGGCGAAGCCATTTTCATGTTCAGAATGTGGAAAATATTTTACAGAGAAATCAAGTCTTATAAAACATCGAAAAACTCACACAGGGGAGAAGCCTTTTTTATGTTCAGAATGTGGAAAATGTTTTACAAGTAAAAGCGAACTTATCATACATCAGAGAATTCACACAGGGGAGGAGCCTTTTTCATGTTCAGAATGTGGGAAATGTTTTATCAATAAAGCAAACGCTTGCTAGACACCAGAGAACTCACACAGGGGAGAAGCCTTTTTCATGTTCAGAATGTGGGAAATGTTTTAACCAGAAATCAAATTTTGTTACACATCAGAGAACTCACACAGGGGAGAAGCCATTTTCATGTTCAGAATGTGGAAAATGTTTTACAGCTAAATCAATTCTTATCACACATCAGAGAACTCACACAGGGGAGCAGCCATATTCATGTTCAGAATGTGGAAAATGTTTTAACCGGAAATCAGCTTTGGGTGTGCACCAGAGTATTCACACAGGGGCGAAGCCATTTTCATGTTCAGAATGTGGAAAATATTTTACAGAGAAATCAAGTCTTATAAAACATCGAAAAACTCACACAGGGGAGAAGCCTTTTTCATGTTCAGAATGTGGAAAATGTTTTACAGCTAAATCAAGTCTTATCACACATCAGAGAACTCACACAGGGGCGAAGCCATTTTCATGTTCAGAATGTGGAAAATATTTTACAGAGAAATCAAGTCTTATAAAACATCAAAAAACTCACACAGGGGAGAAACCATTTTCTTGTTCAGAATGTGGGAAATGTTTTAAGAAGAAATCATCTCTTCTTAGACATCAGAGCAGTCACATGGGGCAGAAGCTTTTTTCATGTTCTTAATGCCGGAAATGTTTTACATGGAAATTCACTCTTAACAAACTTCAGAGACATCATACATGGAAAAAGACTCTTTTATCTTCAGAATGTTGTTTTAACTGAAAATTGTACCTTCTCATTTCTCATGTTTGGTCTCTTTAAAATAAAAACACTCATACTCTCCTTCCATGCCAGTGCTGATCCGTTGGTGTTGCGATTCGCGTTCCCACAGATCTTATCTTCCCACTCCTGTGCTATAACTGTTTCAGCTTGGAAAAAGGACTCTTAACCCTCATGGTAAGTGCACAGGTTGAAGATTGGTCTGCAGAATTTTTTGCACAGAATCTGCATCTCTTGGCAGAAACCGCAGGTCAAAATCCGTGCAGTTTTTATTCTTTTTTTTATCTGCAGATTTACTGCAGTTTTTGTGCAGATTTCCCCTGCGTTTTAAGACCTGCAGATTCCTATAATGGAGGAGGTCTCAAAACGCTGTGGATCTGCACAAAAGAAGTGACATGCTGCAGTTTTAAATTTGCACCAAATCTGCGTGGAAAACTCTGCGTTTTTTGATTTCCATTCACTAGAATGGTACTGTACATCACGTGCAGTTCTGCTGCAGATCCGCAGGGCAAAATCCTCTGCAGATCTGCAACAGAACCTGCAATGTGTGCACATACCCTCATAATGCAAGACAACTCAAGCCTGTAAGTCCTGCAATTTTCCCTTTCTTAAGGTACTGCCACACTTAACGATCCCGCTAGCTATCACGATAACGACGCATACTAATGCGATCGCTAGCGGGATCGTTTCAATATCGCTAGTAGCTGCCTAATTTAGCGATGTCGTTAAGGACGCTATCGCGGTTAGCGATCTCCTTAACGACTTTAGCGGTACAAAATACGCTAAATCGCTAAAAAAAAGGTGCCACACTCAGCGATATATACTCACCAGCAGGACGCCGACGATAAAAATGGTCCGGAACGATGTCAGCGATGAACGAGATCACAGCAGGATCACAGCAGGGGCCACGTCGTGCTACATGCCACACACAACAACGTCGCTAACGGGATCGCTAAATAGTGACGTTTTTTAGCGATCCCGTTAGCGATCTCGTTTAGTGTGGCAGTACCTTTAATGTTCTCACAAGAAAACAGCTCCACAAATCTTGTGTTCTCACCTAAGCCCACATACTGAGCAATGTTTGCTTCACAGGGGAATTTAACTCCCCTCCTCCCAAGCTACAGGTGATTCTGATATGGGGAACGCCATAATTGATTTCTATATCATATTGCGTCTATCCCTACTAAACAAGACATGGAGCAATATATACAAAGGCTGGAGACCACATACAAAACTGAAATATGTTCCCTTCTAGCCTGTCACAACTTACTCACAAGGTACAGAGATTAGAGGATGATGTTCTACAAGTTTTGGACCATCAAAATGCTGATAAACAAACACTGGATCTTCACAGCCAGCAAATAAACAGTCTGTATAATATGGTTGAAGACCAAGAAAATCACAATAATATCTGGATAAGGGATATACCTGAAAGCATAAATACACAAGCGATTGTGCAAACATTGCTCACGTTATTCAATAATATCCTTGGGGATCCTATTGATAAGGAGATCGATAGGACGCACTGTACACTAGACAATCATGGCTCAGATTCTGAGAGTCCAATATCTATCACACATTGTTTCAATGTAAATGAGCCCATTATGAGAAAAACAAGAGAGTTATGTCTTGTTGATGTCAATGTAAAACACATACAATTGCTCACAGAACCTTTCTGAATGACACTTTCTAAAAGAAAGGTATTGAAACCACTACTTAATACCCTCTGGGAAAATGGCCTGATGTACTCCTAGGGCTACACATTCCAGTTGTATATTTTCAAAGATCCAAGGGAAATGAGACCATTCTGTGATGCCATGGACTGTTATGATATGGTAACCGAGGAGAACAACAAAGAAATGGCTAGGCAGTGCAACACCAGAGAGGTTGGTAACGTAGCAGATTGCAGACCCCTAAACTGACAACACAACTAGAATTAGCCGTGGGACGTAGCTACGATGACCTAGACGCCTCGACATAGCCAAAGAGTTAACTAAGCCTAAAAAGAGAAAGGGGAAAGCTAACTGCCCCGGAGTAGAGCCCCAAAGGAATAGATAGCCCCCAAAAATATATTGTCGGTGAGTCAGATGAAGCACAAACACAAAATGGAGTAAGCAAATGCTGGGGCCTAAACTGTCTAGGTAGAACAGGACAGAAAAGATACTGTCTGCAATCCTGCAAAAACCCTAAGAAAAATTCCAACACTTCTGATGTGCAAAAATACTGAGGACACACTACCTCTACCCCGCTAAATCAACTCTGATGTGAACTGGATGCAAAACAACAGATACTGAAATAACAGGGAACTAGAAATGCATAAGCTGTGGCAAATGAGAACAGAGCCCTGCACAGGCCCCTCAGGGGACCTGGCTGAACTAACTCCAGCAAGACAGAAAACTGAGAAAAGCAAAAGGTAAACCAAAGCCACAGAAATAAACAGCAAAATAACTTATCTGAAAGATGCAGGACACAGCAGGGAGCAAGCAGACTTCCAAATGGCTCAGGAAGAAAACAAATCACCGGCAAGGATCATGGAAAGGCAGCTCACTTAAATCTCCCCAGTCAGCAACACCTGATTGCAAATCATCCTCAGGTGATTGACTTCTGTCAACCAGACCGGCTCCATTACCAGCAGCAACCACTAGAGGGAGCCCAAACTCAAGCCGGATTTAAAGTGTTCACAACAGTATCCCCACTTGAGGAGGCGTCACCGAACCCTCACCCAAGCCACCAGGCCGATCAGGATGGGCCTGGTGAAAGGCGCAAACCAATCTCTCGGCATGAATGTCAGACGCAAACACCCAAGAATTATCCTCCTGACTATAACCTTTCCACTTGACCAAGTACTGGAGTCTCCGTCTAGACAGATGAGAATCCAATACCTTCTCCACTTCATAATCCAGATTGCCCTTAACTACTGGCTCAACAAACCTTTTCAACAAAGATTTATGAAAAACGTTGTGAATCTTAAACGTTCCTGGAAGAGCCAAACGGAAATAAACGGGATTAAAGATTTCCAAAACCTTATACAGGCCAATGTACCTTGGCTTAAATTTTGGAGACACAACCTTCATAGGAATATTTTTTGAGGATAACCAAACCATGTCACCTACTTTAAACCGGGGACCATCAGTCCTATGCCGGTTGGCAAACCATTGGGCCCTCTCCTGAGAGAGAGACAACTTATCCACTACTTGATTCCAAATCTGCTGCATTCTCACTACCATGGAATCAACACCTGGACAGGCAGAAGCCTCCACCTGCCATGAAGAAAATCGAGGATGAAACCCGAAGTTGCAGAAATAAAGAGGACATCAAAGTGGCAGAACTAGCCCTATTCTTTAGAGCAAATTCAGCCAAGGGCAAAAAAGAGACCCAGTCATCTTGATCAACAGATACAAAACATCTCAAATAAGTTTCCAAAGTCTGGTTTGTTCTCTCAGTCTGCCCATTGGTCTGAGGGTGAAACGCAGAGGAGAAGGACAACTGAATTCCCAGTTTAGAACAAAAGGCTCTCCAAAATCTGGAAACAAAGTGGACTCTTCTGTCAGATACAATGTTCTCCGGAATGCCATGCAAACGAACCACCTGCTGAAAAAACAAGGGCACCAACTCCGAAGAGGATGGCAACTTGGGCAGGCACATCAAGAAAATCCGCAAAGAAACTCCTAGAGAGGGCATCCGCCTTAACGTTCTTAGTGCCCAGAAGAAAGGAGACCACAAAATTAAAACGCGTGAAAAACAAGGCCCACCTAGTCTGTCTAGGATTTAATCGCTTGGCTGATTCGAGATAGATCAAGTTCTTGTGGTCAGTGAGGACAACAACTTGGTGTTTGGCTCCCTCCAACCAATGTCTCCACTCTTCAAACGCCCACTTCATAGCCAATAATTCCCGATTCCCCACATCATAATTACTTTCAGCAGGGGAAAATTTTCGAGAGAAGGCACAAGGGTTAATCTTAGAGGTTACAGGATCCCTTTGGGACAAAACGGCTCCTGCACCAATCTCAGAAGTATCTATCTCCACCTGAAATGGGAGAGAAACATCAGGTTGCCGTAGAACAGGAGCAGAAGTGAATCTCCACTTAAGCTCCTGAAACGCCGAAACTGCCTCTGGAGACCAATTCACCACATCAGAGCCCTTTTTAGTCAAATAAGCCAGTGATTTTACAATACCAGAAAAATTACTTATAAGTTTATGGTAAAAATGGTCAAAACCCAAACATTTCTGAAGAGCCTTCAAGGAAGTGGGCTGAACCCAATCACAAATGGCCTGAACCTTGACCGGGTCCATTTCAATAGCGTACGGAGACAAAATGAATCCCAAAAATTAAATTTTTTGTACGCCAAAGAGACTTTTTGATCTTTTAACATACAAAGCATTTTCTCTCAAAATCCGGAATACAATCCGAACATGTTCCTCATGAGAATCCCAGTCATTGGAAAAAAATCAAAATATCATCCAAATAAACGATCAAAAACTAGTCCACAAAATCCCGGAAAATATCGTTCATGAAAGATTGGAAGACGAAAGGTGCATTTGTGAGCCCAAAAGGCATCACTAGGTACTCAAAATGTCCCTCAGGAGTATTAAACGCCGTCTTACATTCATCACCGTGCTTAATGCGAATAAGATTATACGCCCCCCTCAGGTCAAGCTTGGTAAACCAACTAGCACCTTTCACTCTGGAGAATAAATTGGAAATCAGGGGTAACGGATACTGATATTTAACAGTGATCTTATTAAGAAGATGATAGAGAATTTTCCATTTGCATTACAGTAGTCCTGTATATCCCTCCATCTGCAAATCAAGAGGCGGCTGGGGAAGTATTGTCAGGGGTGTTAGACCGCATTCAGACAAAGCACCCAAACTCGTTAACTGTAATCTCTGGAGACTTTAACAGAGCCATGATCTCAAAGACCCTTGCAAAGTTCTATCAATATGTAAAATGTGCCACAAGAGACAGCAGTATACTGGATCTCCTCTATGCGAATGTTAAAGATGCCTATTCATCATCTGCACTGCCCCCCCTGGGGAAATCAGACCACAACCTCATACTATTGTCTCCATCATACCAAACTGTTGTCAGTAAACAGCCAGCCACAATAAAATTAATTAGGAAGTGGAATCCAGAGGCAGAAGAGGCTCTACGAGACTGTTTTGACCTCACAGACTGGGAGGTAATTTGCGACAGGGGAGAGCACGATGATGTAAATGATGTTGTCGGGCGAGTAACGGATTATATAAATTTTTGTACTGACACTGTTGTACCAGCTAAAAAGATCCGATGTTATGTAAATAACAAGCCTTGGATTACAAAAGAATTGAAACACTTACTAAACAAGAAAAAACTGGCATTTAAAATGAAGGATACTAAGAGACTGAAATTGATACAAAGGGACTTAAAGGGGAAAATTAAGAATGCCCATGAGGCGTTCCGAATTAAATTAGAAAATAAATTGTCACAGAACAATTCCATGGAGGTGTGGTCGGGCATGAAACAGCTAACTGGGTTTAAGGCAAAGTCGGAGCATGGGGAAGTGGATCTGCCCTGGGCTAATGAAATGAATGAATTTTTCAACAGATTCACCAGCACAAGCACAGTGTCATCAGAAATGGGGGATGGATCTGGGAAAAGATCTGCAGCATTGACATTGGGGATAAGCTGCCTGCCTTCACTGTCTCCCAAAGCGACGTGAGAAGACAGTTTAGCAGACTTGTTATTGGCAAAGCAGCTGGGCCTGATGGCCTCAGCCCACACGTCCTCAGAGCATGTGCCAACCAACTGTGTACTGTCTTCCAGCACCTGTTTAACTGGAGCCTTCAATCACAGGGGGTACCAGAACTGTGGAAGACCACCTGCCTGGTGCCGGTTCCTAAGACCACTTTTCCAAGTTCCCTACAAGACTATCGTCCAGTGGCCTTAACATCGCATGCTATGAAGTCCTTGGAGAGAATAATACTCGCCTACTTGTGCCCGAGGGTGAGGGCCTACACTGACCCCTGCAGTTTGCATACCAGCAGAGATTGGGAGTGGATGATGCTGTAGCGTCTCTGCTACATACAATGCATTCGTTCTTGGACAATGATGGAACTGCAGTGCGCGCTGTTGTGAATGGACTTGAAAGGAGTTCTGAGCAGAGGCTCCCTCTGGTGGTTACAAGCGTACTGGACTGTCCAGTGAAGATTGTGAGGAGTGGGAATCAGGTGTTACTGACTGGTCTTATATAAGGGAGTCGCCTTCCCATCAGGGTTGCCGGTGATCAATTGTTCTGGTCTCAATCCTTGAGTCCTGTTTCCTTTGTAGCCTGCTGTGTCGTGTCTGCATCTCCTGCTAACAGATAAGACATTTTCTTCTTTTTGTTTTTGTGCTTGATTTTTGCATTTTGTCCTGCACTTCTGTGGGGGCCTTCAGGGTCCCCTCCGGGGGCTTTTGCCCTCTCAGTTTAGTTCAGCCACTGATGTTTGTACATTTGCTTTTTCCAGTTTTTTCAGTGGCTGCTGTTTTGATTTTGTTACACCAGAGAACTAATTTAGGTGGTAGAGGTCGTGTGATCTCAGGTGATTTTGAAATTAGTAGAGTTGGTGCTTTTCAGGGTTTTTTGGGATTGCAGTAAGTGCCCTTCCTATCCTTTTCTATTTAGGTAGTTTGGGCCCCAACGTTTGCTCATACTATTTTCTGTCTGTGTCAGTATTTCATCTTGTCTAACCGCCATTACATGTTTGGGGGCTTTCTATGTTCTTTGGGGAGCTGCTCCGGGGCAGATAGCTTTCCTCTTTCTATCTTTAGGTGTAGTTAGTTTCTCAGGCTGTGACGAGGCGTCTAGGACCAACGTAGGAACGCTCCACGGCTGCCTCTAGTTGTGGTGGTTAGTCAGGGTACTGCAATCTCATAGATTCCAACTGCTCTGGTGTATTGCCTTTTTTACCTGCACTCCTCAGCTACCGAAACATAACAGTATCACCGGCCAAAAATTGAAAATTGTATGGTACTCACAGAAGGGAAAAAATATTGTGTTAGAAAAAAGGTTGTCAGAGATATTTTTCTGTTTGTTGCATTTTTTTTTTCCCTCTGTATCTCTGGGTGCTGGGGAGGATTTTTTTTTCTCTCAATGGAGTTTGCACAGTTGTCTGGCCGTGTGGATCAGCTTGCCACTTAGGTTCGGAGTATTGCTACCTATCTTGCTAGGTTGCCTGTTGTGGAACCTAGGATTCCCATGCCAGATTTGTTTTTGGGGGATCGAGCCAAGTTTCTGAATTTCAAAAATAATTGTAAATTGTTTCTTGCCTTAAAATCTAAGTCCTCAGGGAACGCAGCGCAGCAGGTTCAAATTGTCATCTCTCTCCTGCGCGGCGATCCTCAGGATTGGGCTTTTTCCCTGACACCTGGGGATCCTGTTTTGAGTGATGTTGATGCATTTTTTCAGGCCTTGGGGTTATTGTACGATGAGCCTAATGTCACTGATCAAGCTGAAAAAGCCTTGTTGGCATTAAATCAGGGGCTTGATGACGCTGAGTTATACTGTCAGAGATTCCGTAGGTGGGCAGTCCTGACCAAATGGAATGACGACGCTTTGGCAGCCCTTTTTCGGAAGGGTCTGTCAGATAATGTAAAGGATGTTATGGTGGGATTCCCTGTCCCCTCTGGTCTCAATGATTTTATGTCATTAGCGATTCAAATTGACAGACGTTTGCGTGAGCGGAGAAGTATGCGTGGAATAGTGTTGCCTTGTGAACCTGCTTCTGAATCCATGCAGTGTGATAGAGTGGTTTCTGGGGCACAGCGTCATGAGTTTCGAAAGCGCAATGGGTTATGTTTCTACTGTGGTGATGCCTCTCATGCTATTTCAGTCTGCCCTAAGCGGGGAAGACGTTTTGCACGCTCAGTTGTCTTGGGTAGTGTTCAGACTAAGTTTTTATTAACTGTTACTCTGATATGCTCTCTGTCCTCATTTTCTGCTCAGGCTTTCGTTGATTCGGGAGCAGCTATTAACCTGATGGATTTTGATTTTGCTAAACGTTGTGGGTTTCCCTTGATACCCCTACGGAAGTCTATTCCCCTACTGGGGATCGATTCTACCCCTTTGGCTGAGAATAAACCTCAGTTCTCTACTCAGGTGATAATGAGGGTTGAACCTGATCATCAGGAGAGCTGCAAATTTTTGGTTCTGTATAATCTGCATGACATTATCGTACTGGGTTTCCCTTGGTTACAGTCTCATAATCCTGTTTTGGATTGGAAATCTGTGTCTGTAACCAGTTGGGGCTGCCAATGTGTTAATACCAACACTCCTGTTTTTTCTGCCTCCCCCCAGGCTCAGGATGTTCCTGACTTTTTGATTGATTTTTCTGATGTGTTTAGCGAAAGTAAATCTGCATCCTTGCCTCCCCATAGGAGCTATGACTGCGCTATTGAATTAGTGCCTGGTAGTAAATTCCCTAAAGGTCGCCTTTTTAACTTGTCTGTACCTGAACATGACGCTATGCGGTCTTATATCAAGGAGTCATTGGAGAAGGGTCATATCAGACCATCCTCTTCACCCTTAGGTGCCGTTTTTTTCTTTGTGGCCAAAAAGGATGGTTCATTAAGGCCGTGTATTGATTATCTGTAATGTATGTAGTACAGTTCATATAGCGTCTTGTGCTTGGGTGCGATGAAAACACAGGAGTCACAGGTTTGATATAGAAAAGTCCTGTATTACTTCATACAAGTTGGCAGAAATAGTCACACAGTTTGCAGACACAGAAACAGGAGACACAGCAGGCCAGAGTAATCCAAGCTCAGCAATCACTCTCCAATACAGATTCAGGATCTTCTTCTCTGTTACCGTAAGTCCATGCAAACGTGGGTCTTTCAAAGAGCAGGGTTCAGAGTCCACAAGTGCTTCAGAGTTCCTCAGTAGGAATAGCTGGAGTACAAGGTCCAAGGCTTACAGGAGTCAAGTCACAGGTTCACTGCAGGCTAGATTCTGAAGCACCGATTGCTCAGCTGTGGCTGCTCAAGAAGCAAAGGAGAGAATCAGGGCGGGAACATGCAAGCTGGAAACTCCATTTTGACTGAGGGCAAGATAGCTGCAGCAAGACAGAAAGTAAAATGGCTGACGAACAAACTGAGTTTCAGGAATATATACATAGAACCTTACATTACTCCCCCCTTAAGGACAACCTCCGGATGACCTCAGACCAGGCTTGTGTGGGTACCTCTGATGAAACTGACGGAGCAAGCGAGGAGCATTAACGTTATTGACCGGTTCCCATGAGTTGTCCTCCACTGGGTAGCCCTGCCATTTAATCAGATATTGTAACTGATTTCTATACAACCTGGAATCTAAAATCCTTTCCACCACAAATTCTTCCTGACCATCGACTAGCACTGGGTCAGGGCAAGGAGAGGAACGTCCAGGAAACGTATTGGGTGTCGCAGCCTTTAGTAGGGATACATGAAAGACAGGGTGGATTCTCATAGTTCTGGGCAGTTGAAGACGACAAGCAACGGCACTTATAATTTTACTGATTTTATAGGGTCCAATGTACTTATGTCCCAACTTAGACGATGGAATCCTTAACTTAAGATTTCTGGTTGACAGCCAGACCAAGTCTCCTACCTTGAAAGCTGGTGCAGGTTTACGAAATTTATCTGCTGCTTTCTTGTACCTTTCTTGAGCCGATTCCAGATTTTCCTTTAGAAGATCCATATTCTTCTGTAAAGACGTGATTCTTTCAGCCACTGCTGGTAAAGGCGTTTCTATGGGAAATCGTGGTAGAATGTTAGGATGATAACCTAGATTAGAGTAAAAAGGAGACTGTTTAGTGGAGGCACTCTGAGAGTTGTTATACGAGAACTCAGCTAATGGAAGTAGATCCACCCAATCATCCTGTAGGTGGCAGATAAAGCAGCGGAGATACTGCTCCAGGGTTTGATTGGTTCGTTCGGTCTGTCCATTAGTCTGGGGATGAAAAGCAGAAGAAAGGTTTACTTTAATGTCCAATGCTGCACAGAAATTTTGCCAAAACCTAGAAGTGAATTGCACCCCTCGATCCGAAATAACCTCATCCGGTACTCCATGTAAGCGAAACACATCTTTAATCATCAAATCTGATGTCTGTTTTGCAGTGGGTAAGCCGACACAAGGGATAAAATGAGCTGCCTTTGTTAGACGGTCAACCACCACTAGAATGGTGTTCTTCCCCTGAGAGGTTGGTAACTCCACAATGAAGTCCATAGAAATGGATCCCCACGGGCGGGACGGGGTGGGAAGAGGCTGTAACAGACCAGTTGGTGAGGAGCGAGGTGTTTTGCATCTTGCACAGACCTCACATGAAGTGACATAATTCAAAACATCCTTCCTGCAAGTGGGCCACCAAAAGAAACGAGAAAGAAATTCCTGTGTCTTTAGAATTCCTCTATGCCCAGCTATCTTGGAATCGTGAATGAGTTGCAATACTCTTAATCTGACTGTTTCAGGAATATACAGACGTTGTCCCTGAATCCACACACCATTCTTAAAGACAAGACTTACGTCCCTTGGGGGTTGTGCCAAAAAGGAATCCGCATGGTATGCTTCCTTGATGTCCTTAAGTAGGTCTTGATTATGAATTACTCCTAGGAATCTAGAGTCAGGAAGAATAGTCTTAGGAGGAGTAATTGGACGTGTCTCTGCTGAGTAAATCCTAGAGAGTGCATCAGCCTTTCCATTGTGCGATCCTGGTCTATAAGAGATGATAAAATTAAATTGGTTTAAGAAAAGATTCCAGCGAGCCTGGCGAGGAGTCAGGCACTTAGCCGACCTGATAAACTCAAGGTTACGATGGTCTGTCAGGACGACTATTTGCTGTGCAGCTCCCTGAAGAAGGTGTCTCCATTCTTTGAAGGCGGCAATAATGGCCAACAACTCTCTATTGCCCACATCGTAGTTCCTCTCAGCCGAAGACAACTGCTGGGAAAAGAAGGCACAGGGATGCAAGACATTCTTCTCACCTGTTCTCTGAGAGAGTATAGCTCCAACGGCACAGTCTGAAGCATCCACCTCTATTATGAAGGCAAGCTCGGGGTTGGGATGTACTAGGATAGGTGCAGTGGTAAATTTATCTTTTAGACGGGAAAATGCTTCCTGGGCTTGGGGAGTCCAGGAAAACCTAGACTCTTTCCGGGTAAGTTGAGTGATAGGTGACACTACCTCAGAGAAATTTCTAATGAAACGTCTATAGAAGTTGGCAAACCCGATGAAGCGCTGTACCTCCTTCACATTTCTAGGACTTGGCCAATCCTTGATGGCTTGGGTTTTGCTTCCATCCATACTAATTCCTTGTGTAGACAGTACATACCCCAGAAATTGAATTTCGGTCCTATGGAATTCACACTTTTCAAGTTTGATGTAAAGATGATTTTGTCTTAGACGTTCCAAGACCATTCTCACATGTCCATGATGTTCCTCTGTGGAGTTAGAAAAAATTAGAATATCATCCAAATAAATTACCACGAATGTATCTAGGAGATCCCTGAAGATGTCATTCACCAAGTGTTGGAAAGTGGCTGGGGCGGTACTCAGACCAAAAGGCATAACTAGATATTCAAAGTGTCCATAGCGTGACCTGAAAGCAGTCTTCCATTCATCCCCAGGTCTAATACGGACTAAGTTATAGGCCCCAGGAAGATCTAGTTTAGAAAAAATTTTGGCATGTCGCACTCTCTCCAATAACTCAGGGATTAAAGGCAATGGATAACGGTTTCTAATAGTAACCTTATTGAGTTCCCTATAGTCTACGCATGGTCTCAGAGATCCATCTTTCTTCTTTACAAAGAAGATGGGTGCACCTGCAGGAGATGAAGAGGGGCGTATGAAGCCCTTGGCTAGATTTTCATCTATGTAATCCTTTAAAGCCTTTAGCTCGGGCCCCGCCAGGGGGTAGATCTTACCAAAAGGTATCTCTGCTCCAGGCAATAATTCAATTGGACAATCATATGGACGGTGAGGAGGAAGCTGGTCAGCGTTCTTCTTGTCACATAAATCCACATAGTCCTGGTATACAGCTGGTAGTTCAGGGACTGACATGATTCCTTTAGGAACAGAGCAAGCTGAAACTTTTGGACTCATCTGTTTCTCTGGAAAGTGTAATTCCTTGGTCTCCCAGTTAATGGTAGGATTCTGAGCCTGCAGCCATGGTAGCCCTAGAATAATGGGAAAGTGGGGAGAAGAGATAAGCATAAAGGACAGTTTCTCTTGATGATCTTTACCCATAAGAACCCTCAAAGGCTCTGTTTCCTGATCCACTGGTCCAGAGGTCAGCAGGGAGCCATCCACAGTTTCCATCTGTACTGGAGTAGCCTTCTTCACTGAACGTATTCCCTGTTTCAGAGCAAAGGAGACATCCATAAAATTTCCACTTGCCCCTGAGTCGATCATAGCAGAGCTAGACACCCAAGCTGAGTCAACCCAGAGTTTGATGGAAAGAAAGCAATGAGAATTGTTTTTCTTACAACTCAGCTGGGACACCGCTGAGGAAACTTGAAAAATGGCAGCGTTTACACAGTCAACGTCCTCAGAGGTAACGGAGTTTAAGTCCGAGAAATCAAGATCTGTTGCTGCAGATCTCTCTGGAGCCTGAGGCTCGGACCTGACAGATCCCCTCTCGCAACACTCACAATGAATGAGTGCTGCAGTAGTCTTACGAGAACGGCTGGGGCAGTTTATAATGAAGTGCCCTGACTTACCACAATAGAAACATAGATTCTCCTTAAAACGATGTTCCTTGCGTGCATCACTAACCCGTCGTTGTAAAGAGTCTACCTGCATAGGTTCAGGTTCCCGTGTAATCCTACTCAAAGGTTCCTTAGCTGGAGAGGAAGGTAGGAAAAGGTTAGTACGATTGCTTTCGAACCATCTCTCTTGCCTGCGTTCAGTCAGACGAGTATCAATACGGATGCAGTAGTTAATAAAGTCACCTAACGCAGTGGGAGGGTCGGCACGAGCAAGTTCATCCTTAATCAGTGGAGATAACCCCTTTCGAAAAATAGATTTTTTGGCGGAACTGTCCCAGGTGGTATCAAGGGCCCATCTCCTGAAATCCAAGGCATATTCAGCTACCGAGTGCTTACCTTGGCGCAAAGCTAACATGGCTGCTTCAGCTGTTGCACCTCGATTGGGGTCATCAAACACCTGCCCCATGGCTGAAATAAAATCATCAAGGTGATTCAAACAATCATCCTCAGTCTCAATCAGAGGGTTTGCCCACATTAAAGCCTTGTTGGTAAGCAACATAATTATAGTAAGCACCTTAGATCGTTCAGTGGGAAATTGTGAAGCATGTGCAGAAAAAAAAAGATTGCATTGATTAATAAATCCCCTGAATTTCTCACGTTCACCACCAAAACGAAAAGGGGGCAACTTGGGAATCCCAGCACTCGGGGCTACGGCAGGAGCCTGGACTCGCCCCTCTAGAACCTCAATCCTGGCTCGCAAATCCTGGGTAGTCTGTCCAACCACTTGCAAATTGTGATTATTGAGGTCCTGTAGATTTGTAAAACGGGTCTTTATATTCTGCAAATCTGCAAGGATATTATCAGTCACTCCGCAAAGTTCCTTTATGCGGGCCTCCATTTTCCAGATCTTTTAAGACAGGATTACTGGAAGAAGAGGAGAGAAAAAAAAAAAACAATAGTGTTCACCTGTGGCAACACTGCAGAGAGAAAAAAAAATTAAGGGAACTGCTCACCTGGAATGGTTGTGAGGAGTCACAACCACTATCATCACAGAAAGTTTCCACCAGACATCTGATATCCAGAGTTACAGCAGACAAAAAAGAGAAAGGAAAAAAAAAAAAAACAATAGTGTTTACCTGTGGTAACACTGCAAAAAGAAAAAACTTAAGGGAATTGCTCACCTGGAATGGTTGTGAGAAGTCACAACCACTGTCATCACAGAAAGTACAACCGGACGTCTGATATCCACAGTACAGCAGACACAGCCTTCCAGACCCAGCAGACACTAACGTTTTGGCTTCAGAATCTTGTAATGTATGTAGTACAGTTCATATAGCGTCTTGTGCTTGGGTGCGATGAAAACACAGGAGTCACAGGTTTGATATAGAAAAGTCCTGTATTACTTCATACAAGTTGGCAGAAATAGTCACACAGTTTGCAGACACAGAAACAGGAGACACAGCAGGCCAGAGTAATCCAAGCTCAGCAATCACTCTCCAATACAGATTCAGGATCTTCTTCTCTGTTACCGTAAGTCCATGCAAACGTGGGTCTTTCAAAGAGCAGGGTTCAGAGTCCACAAGTGCTTCAGAGTTCCTCAGTAGGAATAGCTGGAGTACAAGGTCCAAGGCTTACAGGAGTCAAGTCACAGGTTCACTGCAGGCTAGATTCTGAAGCACCGATTGCTCAGCTGTGGCTGCTCAAGAAGCAAAGGAGAGAATCAGGGCGGGAACATGCAAGCTGGAAACTCCATTTTGACTGAGGGCAAGATAGCTGCAGCAAGACAGAAAGTAAAATGGCTGACGAACAAACTGAGTTTCAGGAATATATACATAGAACCTTACATTATCGTCTTTTGAACAATATTACTGTGAAATATCAATATCCGTTACCCTTGATTTCTTACCTGTTTTCCAGGGTGAAAAACGCTACTTGGTTTACCAAGCTTGACCTCAGGGGGCATATAACCTTATTCGCATTAAGCACGGGATGAATGGAAGACGGCATTTAATACCCCTGAGGGGCATTTTGAGTACCTTGTGATGCCCTTTGGGCTCACTAATGCTCCTTCTGTCTTCCAGTCCTTCATGAATGACATTTTCAGGGATTTTGTGGATAAATTTCTGATTGTTTATTTGGATGATATCTTGATTTTTTCCAATGACTGGGACTCTCATGTGAAACATGTTCGAACTGTATTCCAGATTTTGAGAGAGAATGCTCTGTATGTGAAGGGATCAAAGTGTCTTTTTGGCGTACAGAGGATCTCATTTTTGGGATTCATTTTGTCCCCATCTATTATTGAAATGGACCCGGTCAAGGTTCAGGCCATCTGTGATTGGGTCCAACCTACTTCATTGAAGGCTCTTCAGAGATTTTTGGGTTTTGCCAATTTTTATCGTTAATTTATTGGTAATTTCTCGGTTATTGTTAAACCTTTAACTGATTTGACCAAAAAGGGTTCTGATGTGGTGAATTGGCCTCCTGAGGCAGTCTCTGCGTTTCAGGAACTTAAGCGGAGATTCACTTCTGCTCCTGTTCTACGGCAGCCTGATGTTTCTCTGCCATTTCAGGTGGAGGTTGATGCCTCTGAAATTGGGGCAGGTGCCGTTTTGTCCCAAAGAGATCCGGAGACCTCTAAGAGTAACCCTTGTGCCTTTTTCTCTCGAAAATTTTCTCCTACTGAACGTAATTATGACGTGGGTAATCGGGAGTTATTGGCCATGAAGTGGGCTTTTGAAGAGTGGAGACATTGGCTGGAGGGAGCCAAACATCAGGTGGTGGTCCTTACGGACCATAAGAATCTGGTTTATCTGGAATCTGCCAAGCGACTTAATCCTAGACAGGCCAGGTGGGCCTTGTTTTTCACACGTTTTAATTTTGTGGTTTCCTTTCTTCCTGGCACTAAGAATGTTAAGGCGGATGCCCTCTCGAGGAGTTTCCTTGCGGACTCTCCTGAGTTATCTGATCCTTCTGTTATTTTGAAAGAAGGTGTAGTTCTTTCCGCCATCTCGCCCAATTTGAGACTGGCTCTGGAGGGGTGTCAGGAGGATAGGCCCGAGCGCTGCCCTATTGGGAAATTGTTTGTCCCGGACCAGTGGAAAAAGAGTGTGATGTCTGAGATTCATTTTTCCGCGCTGGCCGGTCATCCCGGAATTTTTGGTACCAGAGACTTGGTTAGTCGGTCCTTTTGGTGGCCTACCTTGTCTCGTGATGTCAGGGAATTTGTGCAGTCTTGCGAGACTTGCTCTCGCTCCAAGCCTTGCTCTCGCTCTAGTGGTTTGTTGATGCCATTGCCTGTGCCCAAGAGACCATGGACCCATATCTCTATGGATTTCATTTCTGACCTCCCTGTTTCTCAGAGAATGACCGTCATCTGGGTGATTTGTGATAGGTTTTCCAAGATGATACATCTTGTGCCATTACCTAAGTTGCCTTCCTCCTCTGAATTGGTGCCTTTGTTCCTTCAGCACGTGGTTCGTTTACACGGCATTCCTGAGAACATTGTGTCTGACAGAGGAGTCCAGTTTGTTTCAAGATTTTGGAGGACCTTTTGTTCTAAACTTGGTGTTCAATTGTCTTTCTCCTCGGCGTTTCATCCTCAGACCAATGGTCAAACTGAGAGAACAAACCAGACATTGGAGACTTATCTAAGATGCTTTGTGTCTGCTGATCAGGATGACTGGGTCTCTTTTTTGCCTTTGGCTGAGTTTGCTCTTAATAATAGGGCTAGCTCTGCCACTTTGATGTCTCCATTTTTCCGTAATTCTGGGTTTCACCCTCGATTTTCTTCAGGACAGACGGAGGCTTCTGTCTGTCCAGGTGTTGACTCTGTTGTGGAGCGTATGCAACAGATTTGGGACCAGGTAGTGGAGAGGTTGTCCCTCTCTCAGGAGAGGGCCCAGCGGTTTGCTAACTGGCATAGGACTGATGGTCCTCGGTTTAAAGTGGGGGACTTGGTCTGGTTGTCCTCAAAAAATATTCCTATGAGAGTGGCATCTCCTAAATTTAAGCCTAGGTTCATTGGACCTTATAAGATCATGGAGATTCTTAATCCTGTTTCTTTTCGTTTGCTTCTTCCAGGGACATTTAAGATTCATAACGTGTTCCACAAGTCCTTGTTGAAGAGGTTTGTTGAGCCAGTGGTTCCTACTGCTTTGCCTCCTGACCCTGTTCTGGTTGAGGGCAATATGGAGTTTGTGGTTGAGAAAATATTGAATTCTCGTTTTTCTAGACGGAAACTCCAGTATTTGGTTAAGTGGAGAGGTTATGGTCAGGAAGACAATTCTTGGGTGTTTGCTTCGGACATCCATGCTAGGAGACTCATCCGTGCGTATCATAGAACTCATCCTGACCGACCTGGTTGCTCAAGTGAGGGTTCGGTGACCCCTCCTCAAGGGGGGGGTACTGTTGTGAATGGACTTGAAATGAGTTCTGAGCAGAGGCTCCCTCTGGTGGTTACAAGCAGTACTGGACTGTCCAGTGAAGATTGTGAGGAGTGGGAATCAGGTGTTACTGACTGGTCTTATATAAGGGAGTCGCCTTCCCATCAGGGTTGCCGGTGATCAATTGTTCTGGTCTCAATCCTTGAGTCCTGTTTCCTTTGTAGCCTGCTGTGTCGTGTCTGCATCTCCTGCTAACAGATAAGACATTTTCTTCTTTTTGTTTTTGTGCTTGATTTTTGCATTTTGTCCTGCACTTCTGTGGGGGCCTTCAGGGTCCCCTCTGGGGGCTTTTGCCCTCTCAGTTTAGTTCAGCCACTGATGTTTGTACATTTGCTTTTTCCAGTTTTTTCAGTGGCTGCTGTTTTGATTTTGTTACACCAGAGAACTAATTTAGGTGGTAGAGGTCGTGTGATCTCAGGTGATTTTGAAATTAGTAGAGTTGGTATTTTTTAGGGTTTTTTTTGGTTTGCAGTAAGTACCCTTCCTATCCTTTTCTATTTAGGTAGTTTGGGCCCCAACGTTTGCTCATACTATTTTCTGTCTGTGTCAGTATTTCTTCTTGTCTAACCGCCATTACATGTTTGGGGCTTTCTATGTTCTTTGGGGATCTGCTCCGGGGCAGATAGCTTTCCTCTTTCTATCTTTAGGTGTAGTTAGTTTCTCAGGCTGTGACGAGGCGTCTAGGACCAACGTAGGAACGCTCCACGGCTGCCTCTAGTTGTGGTGGTTAGTCAGGGTACTGCAATCTCATAGATTCCAACTGCTCTGGTGTATTGCCTTTTTTACCTGCACTCCTCAGCTACCGAAACATAACAGCGCGCTATGTTCTTTGACTTCTCTAGTGCTTTCAATACCCTACAGCCGCTCTTACTACGTAATAAGTTGACTGCTATGGCGGTAGATGAGGGGATGGTGAACTGGATAAGTGACTACCTGACAGACAGGCCACAGTTTGTAAGGATGGGGGAGGTGGTATCTGGCAGTGTACGGAGCAGTGTGGGAGCCCCTCAGGGTACAGTGCTGTCACCCTTCCTCTTCTCATTGTATACAGCTGACTTTCAGTATAAATCTGATTTTTGTCACCTCCAAAAATTCTCAGATGACTCTGTGATTGTAGGGGGCATTGTGGGGGGCCGGGGGGAGGAGGAATATAGAAGGGTGGTTTCTGACTTTGTGGATTGGTGTGAGACTAACTGTCTAGAACTAAATGTAAAGAAAACCAAGGAGATGGTGGTGAGTTATAGAAGGAAAAAGGAGGATTACTTACCGATCACCATTGCTGGCCAGGAGGTTGAGATTGTTGAGAGCTACAAATATCTGGGGGTTCACCTTGACAGTAAACTCGATTGGAGGTGTCATACAGAAAAGGTTTACAAGAAGGGAATAAGCAGACTGTACTTTCTGCGGAAGCTCAGGTCGTTCAATGTGTGCAGTAAAATGCTGGAGATGTTCTACCAGTCCGTTGTAGCAAGCGCCATCTTTTTTGCTATCATTTGCTGGGGCAGTAGTGTGCGAGTAGCTGACGCTAATAAACTCAACAAACTTATCAAGAAGGCAAGCGCAGCTGTTGGCCTCCATCTTGACTCTTTTGAGGAGGTATTGGAGGATAGAATTCAGAAGAAGTGTAGGGCAATAATGAACAATAATACACACCCACTATACGAGCTGTTCTTGAATCAGAAGAGCACATTCAGCAGCCGTCTAATCCTACTAAGGTGCAAGAAGGAGAAATTCAGGAAATCTTTTGTACCTACTGCTATGGGGATGTATAATAATTTCCTAAGGGTGGCAGAAAAATAATGACTGATGGCTGGTGTACTAATGTCAAATAACATTATCTTATCTTATATATACCTGAACTACACACTTTATTTATTATGTAATGTTGGTACACCTGTGCAAGATTTGTGTCCTAATATTTTATATACTGCTGTTTGTATTGCTGCTGTAATACTGTAATTTCCCCCCCGGGATCAATAAAGTGTATCGTATCGTATCGTATAATCAATACATGGCCTCAATGAGCCATCCTTGGCCACAAAGAAAAAGCCGGCACCTAAAGGTGAAGATTACGTTCTAATATGACCCTTCTCCAATGATTCTTTGATATAAGATCGCATAGCATCATGCTCCAGTACAAACAAATTGAAGAGCCGGCCCCTGGGAAATTTACAACCGGACACTAACTCAATTGCGCAATCATAACTTCTGTGAGGAAGCAAGGATGCAGACTTACTCTCACTAAACACATCAGAAAAATCAGCCAAATAGCCAGGGACATCCTGAGACTGGGGAGAGGTAGAGAAAACAGGAGTGTCACTACGAACACATTGACAACCCCAACTAACCACAGACACAGACTTGCAAGCCAAAACAGGATTATGGGTCTGCAGCCAAGGAAAACCCAGTACAATAATGTCATGTAAATTATGTAACACCAAAAATTTACAATTATCTTGGTGGTCCGGGGCTATCCGCATTATCACCTGAGTCCAAAACTGGGGTTTATTCTCCGCCAAAGGGGTAGCATCAATACCCTGCAAAGGAATAGGAGTCTGCAGGGGTACCATGGGAAAACCACAACGTTTGGCAAAGTAAAAATCCATCAGGTTCAGGGCTGCTCCTGAATCAACAAAAGTCTTAGCAGAAAATGAAGATAACGAGCAGATCAAAGTAACCATTAAGAGGAATTTAGGCTGTACATTGCCCAAAACACATGAGTGAGCCAAACGGTTTCCCCGCTTAGGGCAGACGGAAATAGTATGAGAGGCGTCCCCACAAAAGAAGCACAACTTATTACGCCTTCTAAACTCTTGATATTGAGCCCTAGAAACAACCCTATCACACTGCATGGGCTCAGAGGTTTGTTCAAAAGGCACCACCTCCTCTCGCATAGTTTTACGTTCACATAAGCGTCTGTCAATTTGAATGGCTAATGACATAGAGTTGGTGAGACTCGAAGGGACAGGAAATCCCACCATAACATCCTTTACGGTCTCTGCCAGCCCTTTCCGAAAAAGAGCCGCTAGGGCATCATCTTTCCATTTAGTAAGGACTGCCCACTTTCGGAATTTCTGACAATATAACTGCCACTTCCTGACCCTGGTTTAATGCCAATAAGGTTTTCTCAGCTTGATCAATAACATTAGATTCATCATACAACAACCCCAGAGCCTGAAAAAACGCATCCACATTAGCCAAAACAGGAGCCCCAGGTGTCAGGGAAAACGCCCAATCCTGAGGGTCGCCGCGCAACAGGGAGATGACAATTTTAACCTGCTGCACCGAGTTCCCCGAGGAATTAGGTTTCAAGGCAAAAAACAATTTACAATTTTTCTTAAAGTTAAAAAATTTAGACCGATCCCCAAAAAATAAGTCAGGAATAGGGATCTTAGGTTCTACAGTAGACAACTGAGTGAGATACTCAGAAATTCTCTGAACTTCAGCAGCGAGCTGCTCAACACGATCAGACAAATGCTTAGCCTCCATTGAAGAAAAAAAATCCTCCTACGGCCCCCAGAGAAAAAGAGGAAAAAATATATAAAAAATTCTGACACTTTTTTTTTTTTACTATTCTTTCCTTCTTTATAGTACCCTAGAATCTACAGTCAGGCCGGTGATTCTGTTATGATATGGTAACCGAGGAGGACAACAAAGAAATGGCTAGGCAGCACAACACCAGAAAGGTTGGTAACTTAGCGGATTGCAGACCCCTAAACTGACAACATATCTAGAATTAGCCGTGGGACGTACCTATGATGACCTAGACGCCTTGACACAGCCAGAGCGTTAACTAAGCATAAAGAGAGAAAGGGGAAAGCTAACTGCCCCGGAGTAGAGCCCTAAAAGAATAGATAGCCCCCAAACATATATTGTCGGTGAGTAGTGTTGAGCGATACTGCTCGATATCTAAAAATATCGGATCGGAATGGTATCGCCGATATCACTAAATATCGTCGATATCCGATTCCGATACCGGAAGTCCAATGTAAGTCTATGGGAACAAAATATTGCAACTAAAAAAAACCTTTATTTCCTTGTAAACACTAAATATACACACAAAGAATACATATATATATATACATGTCATTGTGACATATATATATATACATATATGTATAGTTTATACACTTCTACATAGTAAAATATCCTCTGATTCAATTGCCGGGTAAAGCTGGCTTCTGTGAAAAGACAGAAGCACCCGACATGAAATGACACTTGGTGTACATAGGGTTAACCATGTCTTTTCATGTCCTTTGCTATCTGATTTGCACAAACAATTACATCAGTCTATGTGTGCAAAATTTCACACCTGTAGGGGTTAATTAAAGGTGTAAATTCGTTGTAAAAAAAACGGACTTTTGCTACGAATTTACACCTTTAATTAACCCCTACAGGTGTGAAATTTTGCACACATAGACTGATGTAATTGTTTGTGCAAATCAGATAGCAAAGGACATGAAAAGACATGGTTAACCCTATGTACACCAAGTGTCATTTCATGTCGGGTTCTGCATTTTCACAAAAGCCTGCAATTGAATTAGCGGCTATTATACTATGTAGAAGTGTATGAACTATAAATATAAATATATATATATATATATATATGTGTCACAAATTCAATGACATGTATATATATATATATATATATATATATATATATATATATATATATATATATATGAGGTGTAAAATTGTTTAAAAAAAATGCGTGGGCTCCCGCCCTATTTTCGCAACCAGACAGACAAACAAAGCCAGCGAATGGGGGCAGATAATAATAGCCCAGAGAGGGACCATTATTTTTGGCCCCCCCTGGCTACTAACATCTGCCCCCAGACACCCCAGAAAAGACAAATCTATAATTAGATTCGCCCTTTCTGGCACTTTGCCCGTCTATTCCCATTGCCCTGTAGCGGTGGCGAATGGGTTAATATGGGGTTAAAGCCACATTGCAATTGAAAGGTGACCTTAAGCCAGGTTAATAATTGAGAGCTGTCAATTAGACAACTATCAATTATTAATCCTATTGCATGAAATAAAAATAAAACACACACACTTTAATTAAAAATCATTTTAATGAAATAAAGACACATGTTTTTGACCATCTTTTATTTGACTGCAAAAACCATTTCCTGTAATAAAAATAAAATAAAAAAGCAAAATTATTCTTACCTATCCCATGCACAGTCAGGTCCCACGGTGTAATCCTTCAGAAAGGGTTAATGTTTACTGCAGGGACTGCAGCTAATGCTGCAGCCTCACAGTAAACCCCAAATGAATCAGTTCCTCTCCTGGCTGACAGGAGAGGAAGTGGAAAGCTTAATTGATTGCTTTCCACTTTCACTTCAGGTCAGCCAGGGACACAATCAGTGACGTCAGAGGGAACTGATTAACAAAAATAGGGGTTCCCTTCGAATAAAAAATGGCGTCGGGTCCCCCCTATTTTTGTTAACCAGCCAGATGAAGCAGACCGCTGAGGCCTGGATTTTCAGGCTGTTAAGGAGCCAAGATCCATGGACCTTGCCAGCCTGATAATACCAGGCCACAGCAGTCTGCATATCTTGGCTGATTAACAAAAATAGGGGATCCCCTTGAAAAAAATTGGCGTGGGGTCCCCCTATTTTTGTTAACCAGCCAGATGAAGCAGACCGCTGAGGCCTGGATTTTCAGGCTGTTAAGGAGCCAAGATCCATGGACCTTGCCAGCCTGATAATACCAGGCCACAGCAGTCTGCATATCTTGGCTGATTAACAAAAATAGGGGATCCCCTTGAAAAAAATTGGCGTGGGGTCCCCCTATTTTTGTTAACCAGCCAGATGAAGCAGACCGCTGAGGCCTGGTTTTTCAGGCTGGTAAGGATCCAATATCCATGGACCTTGCAAGCCTGATAATACCAGGCCACAGCAGTCTGCTTAGCTTGGCTGGTTAACAAAAATAGGGGATCCCCTTGAAAAAAAAACGGCGTAGGGGTCCCCCTATTTTTGTTAACCAGCCAAGTAAAATGCAGACTGCTGCGGCCTGGTATTAAAAGACTGTCAAGGCCCATGGATTTTGGCCCTCAACAGCCTGATAATACCAGGCTACAGCAGCCCCACATTTGGCGCATCAAAAGATGTGCCAATTGTGGCACTTTACCCGGCTCTTCCCACTGCCCTGTAGCGGTGGCAAGTGGGGTAATAAGGGGTTAATGTCACCGTTGATTGCACGGTGACAATAAGCCCGGTTAATAATGGAGAGGTGTCAATAAGACACCGATCCATTATTAATCCCAAAGTTATTAAATGCGTAAAAAAAAAGACAAAGCAAGAAAAAAGTATTTTAATGAAATAAAAGAGACAACACAGTTTTCATTTCTTTTATTGTACTCTCATTCCTGCGACGCCATCGATCTCCTGTAAAAAAAGAAAAAAAACAAACCAACAGTATACCACCTGTCCGACGCAGTCCATAGTAACGACTGTCCCACGACGATCCAGCTCTGCTACATCGCAATGACAGGCAGAGCCTGTCATCGCGACGCAGCACAGCTGATTACCTGCTTCCCCGGCAGTGACGTCATCGGACTGACTGCTTTACGGCCGGGATTACCCAGCAGTCACTGCAGTTATCGCGAGAAACTGCATGTGACCGCCGGGGAAAGATGATGGCGGCCATGAAGCAGTCCAGGCTGTGACCGCCGGAGATATTCTGCCAGGTAAGTGCCGCTGACTCCTGACAGTCCCGACCGACTGACAGTGACAGACCCGACCGACGGACAGTGACAGTGACAATCCCGATTCCGGTATCCGATATGACGAAAATATCGGTACTCGGAATCGAAAGCCCGATACAGCTAATATCGGCCGATACCCGATATTTGCAGTATCGTATCGCTCAACACTATCGGTGAGTCAGATGAAGCACAAACATAGACAGAAAATAGTGTAAGCAAATGCTGGGGCCCAAACTGTCTAGAGAGAACAGGACAGAAAAGATACTGTCAGCAATCTTGCAAAAACCCTAAGAAAAATTTCAACACTTCTGATGTTCGAAAATACTGAGGCCACACGACCTGTCCCCAGCTAAATCAAACTCTGGTGTGAACTGGACGCAAAACAACAGATACTAAAATAACAGGGAACTAGAAATAAATAAGCTGTGGCAAATGAGAACAGAGCCCTGCACAGGCCCCGCAGGGGACCTGGCTGAACTAACACCAGCAAGGCAGAAAACTGAGAAAAGCAAAAGGTAAACCAAAGCCATAGAAACAAACAGCAAAATAACTTATCTGAAAGATGCAGGACACAGCAGGGAGCAAGCAGACTTCCAAATGGCTCAGGAAGAAAACAAATCACCGGCAAGGATCATGGGAAGGCTGCTCATTTAAATCTCCCCAGTCAGCAACACCTGATTGCCAATCATCCTCATAAGGTGATCAACTTCTGTCAACCAGACCAGCTCCATTACCAGCAGCAACCACCAGAGGAAGCCCAAACTCAGAAGCCGGATTTAAAGTGTTCACAACACTGGACATTCCCAGAATCCTTATATATGACTGGCCACCTGCTCCAACATTGCCACAGAGAGTTCCAGCACGTTGCAGAAGACTTTCAATGGATCAGGAACTTGATGGTGATGCACCCAGATGGGAAAGGAACCTGCCAATCATATGAGCTCCTGAAATGAAACTTGTCTTCCCTGATGAGAGAGGCAGTTTGCAGATGTTTGGTTGTTTCTTTAACCCCTTCACCCCCAAGGGTGGTTTGCACGTTAATGACCGGGCCAATTTTTACAATTCTGACCACTGTCTCTTTATGAGGTTATAACTCTGGAACGCTTCAACGGATATTCGCGATTCTGAGATTGTTTTCTCGTGACATATTGGACTTCACGTTAGAAGTAAAATTTCTTCGATATAACTTGCGTTTATTTTTGAAAAAAAACGCAAATATGGCGAAAATTTTAAAAATTTTGCAATTTTCAAACTTTGAATTTTTATTCCCTTAAAACAGAGAAATATGTAACACAAAATAGTTAAGAAATAACATTTCCCAATGTCTACTTTACATCAGCACAATTTTGGAACCAAAATTTTTTTTTGTTAGGAAGTTATAAGGGTTAAAAGTTGACCAGCGATTTCTCATTTTTACAACAAAATTTACAAAGCCATTTTTTTTAGGGACCACCTCACATTTGAAGTCACTTTGAGGGGTCTACATGGCAGAAAATACCCAAAAGTGACACCATTCTAAAAAACTGCACCCCTCAAGGTACTCAAAACCACATTCAAGAAGTTTATTAACCCTTAAGGTGCTTCACAGGAACTAAAGCAACGTCGAAGGAAAAAATGAATATTTAACTTTTTAGCCACAAAAATGATCTTTTACAAACTTTTTTTTTATTTTCACAAGGGTAAAAGGAGAAAATGGACAGATAAGGTTGTTATGCAATTTCTCCTGAGTACGCCAATACCCAATATGTGGGGGAAAACCACTGTTTGGGCACATGGCAGAGCTCGTAAGGGAAGGAGCGCCGTTTGACTTTTTCAAACTAAAATTGGCTGGAGTTGAGATTGGACGCCATGTCGCGCTTGGAGAACCTCTGATGCGCCTAAACAGTGGAAACCCCCACAAGTGACACCATTTTGGAAACTAGACCCCCTAAGGTACTTATCTAGATCTGTTGTGAGCACTTTGAACCCCCAAGTGTTTCACAAAAGTTTCTAATGCCTGGGTGTGAAAAAAAAAAAAATTTCCACAAAAATGATTTTTTAGTCCCAAATTTTTGAATTTTCCCAAGGAAATTGGACCCCAAAAGTTGTTGTCCAATTTGTCCTGAGTACGCTGATACCCCATATGTGGGGGGGGGGAAACTGTTCGGGCGCACGGCAGGGCTTTGAAAGGAAGTAGTAACGTTTTGGAATGCAGACGTTGATGTTGGTCATGTTCCGTTTGCAGTGCCCCAGATGAGCCTAAACAGTGGAAATCCCCCACAAGTGACACCATTTTGGAAACTAGACCCCCTAAGGAACTTATCTAGATCTTTGGTGAGCACTTTGAACCCCCAAGTGCTTCACACAAGTTTATAATGCCCGGGCATGAAAATAAAAAATCCTATTTTTTTCCCACAAAAATTATATTTTAGTCACTAATTTTTTATTTTCCCAAGGGTATCAGGAGAAATTGGACCACATAAGTTGTTGTCCAATTTGTCCTGAGTACGCTGATGCCCCATATGTGGGGGGGAACCACTGTTTGGGCGCACGGCAGAGCTCGGAAGGGAAGGAGCACCATTTGACTTTTTCCAACCAAAATTGGCTGGAATTAAGATTGGATGCCATGTTGCATTTGGAGAGCCCCTGATGTGCCTAAACAGTGGAAACCCCCCACAAATGACCCCATTTGGGAAACTAGACCCCTAAGGAACTTATCTAGATCTTTGGTGAGCAATTTGAACCCTCAAGTGCTTCACACAAGTTTATAACGTAGAGCCGTAAAATTTAAAAATCATATTTTTTCCACAAAAATGATCTTTTCACCCGAATTTTTATTTTTCCAAGGGTAACAAGACTCCAAAAGTTATTGTGCAATTTGTCCTGAGTACGCTGATACCCCATATGTGGGGGTAAACCACTGTTTGGGTGCATGGCAGAGTTTGGAAGGGAAGGAGCGCCGTCTCACTTTTTCAACGCAGAATTGGCTGGACGCCATGTCGTGTTTGGAGAGCTCCTGATCTGCCTAAACAGTGGAAACCCCCCACAAATGACACCATTTTGGAAACTAGACCCCTCAAGGAACTTATCTAGATGTGTGGTGAGAACTTTGAACCCCCAGGTGTTTCACTAAAGTTTATAACGTACAGCCTTAAAAAAAAAATCTTTTTTTTTTTTTTCACAAAAATGATTTTTTCGCCCCCAATATTTTATTTTCACAAGGGTAACAGAAGAAATTGGAACCCAAAAGTTGTTGTCCAATTTGTCCTGAGTACGCTGATACCCAATATGTAGGAGAAAACTACTGTATGGGCGCACGTCAGGGCTCGGAAGGGAAGTAGTGACGTTTTGGATTGCAGACTTTGATGGAATGGTCTGGGTGCGTCATGTCACATTTGGAGAGCCCCTGATGCGCCTAAACAGTGGAAACCCCCCACAAGTGACCCCATTTTGGAAAATAGACCCCACAAGGAACTTATCTAGATGTGTGGTGAGCACTTTGAACCCCCAAGTGTTAATTTGTGGCTTAATCAGCCCCCTGCCAATGACATAGTCCAGGTACTTGGCTTCTTCTAGGCCAATTGCACATTTCTCTGGGTTTATGTTCAGCCCAGCTCCGCCTATCGAGTCTAAGATGGCTTGTACCTTAGCGAGGTGGCTCTCCCAATCGGAACTGAAAATTACCACATCATCCAGCTAGGCAGCCGCATAGGCTCGATGCGGGCGCAGGATCAGGTCCATAAGCCTCTGAAAGGTAGCTGGGGCTCCATGCAACCCGAATGGCATCACCAGATACCAAAACAAACCTTCCGGGGTTGCAAAGGCCGTTTTATCTTTTGCCTCCTCAGACAGGGGTATCTGCCAGTACCCTTTTGTCAGATCGAGGGTTGTAATATAACGGGCACCCCCTAACCTCTCGATTAGCTCGTCTACCCGTGGCATCGGGTAGGCGTCAAACTTTGATACGTCGTTCAACTTTCTGAAATCATTACAGAACCTCAGGTTCCATTAGGTTTTGGGATCAGGACAATCGGGCTACACCACTCGCTTTGGCCTCCTCAATGACCCCGAGGTCTAGCATGCGTTTGATTTCAGTAGAGACTATCTTTCTGCGGGCTTCCGGAATCCTGTACGGTTTTATCTTGACCTTAGTACCGGGCTCAGTCTCGATATGGTGTTTTACGAGAGAAGTCCGGCCGGGCAAGTCAGAAAACCTCTGCTGATTTTTTTGCAGAAACTCCCGTACTTCCTGTTTTTGGTGCACGGACAATGTCTCACCAATGGTCACAGGAGGTAGAGGTGGTTTTAACCCTTTCTCTACTTCACCCGAGGCCAACAATGACTCTCTGTCCCTCCAGGGCTTGATCAGATTGATATGATACACCTGGTAGGGCTTCCGTCTCCCAGGTTGGTGTACTTTGTAAGTGACCTCGCTCACTTTCTGTACTATCTCGTATGGACCATGCCACTTGGCCAAAAACTTACTTTCCACTGTGGGAATTAGGATTAGGACTCGATCCCCAGGGTTGAAAGTCCTAACTTTTGCTGACCTATTATATACCCTGCTTTGAGCTTCTTGGGCTCTCTGCAGATGATTCTTAACCAACGGCATAATTTTAGCAATTCTCTCTTGCATCTGGGCAATATGCTCTATAACACTCTTGTATGGAGTTGCCTCGGTTTCCCATACTTCCTTGGCTATGTCTAGCAAGCCCCGCGGGTGCCGACCATATACCAACTCAAAGGGAGAAAACCCCGTAGAGGCCTGGGGCACCTCTCTGACCGAAAACATTAAGTAGGGTAACAAGTAGTCCCAGTCCCTCCCATCTTTCTCTACTGCTTTCTTTAACATATGTTTTAACGTTTTATTAAAACGTTCCACCAGCCCATCCGTCTGTGGGTGATACACGGATGTTCGTATGTGCGAGATTTTAAGCAACTTACACAGTTCCTTCATCACCTTGGACATAAAAGGTGTGACTTGGTCCGTGAGGATCTCTTTAGGGATTCCTGTCCTGGAAAACATATGAAAGAGTTCCCGTGCAATATTTTTAGACGCCATATTTCTTAAAGGGACAGCCTCGGGGTACCGGGTTGCATAATCAAGTACCACTAGTATGTATTGGTGACCCCTGGCTGATTTTACAATAGGACCTACCAAGTCCATCGCTACCCTTTCAAATGGTATCTCTATAACCGGCAGCGGGATTAATGGACTGCGGAAGTGAGACACCGGAGCATTTATCTGACACGTGGGGCAGGTTTTGCAATAATCCTCCACATCTCGATAGACCCCTGGCCAGTAAAACCTCTGGAGAATTCTTTCCTGGGTCTTATCCATCCCCAGGTGCCCACCCAGCACGTGATTATGTGACAAACCTAGCACCATACTTCTATATGGCTTAGGTACTAGGAGCTGACTCACGGCCTCTCCCTTTACTTTAGTGACCCTATATAGCAGGTCATTGTTCATGGCAAAATGGGGGAATTTTTCATCAGAGCCGGGCTCTTGTGGGACCTCATTCAGAACAGTTATATTCTCCCTGGCATGTTTAAGAGTAGGGTCTCGCAATTGTTCACTCCCAAAATTGCCACGGGACACCGGTAGGTCAGGGACATTCTGTTCTAGAGAACCACTATCCTCGTCTCCCAACATCACCTGAAAAGGAAATTCATTTTCATCACGGTCATCATCAGTATCATCATCATTATCATTATCATCATGGTCATCATCATTATCATGATCATCACATAAGTTTAACGGCCCACTAGGATTGTGTTCCCCCCTCTGGACCGTGCAGCCTCAGTAGGAGCCCTATCACACTGTCCCGTAGAACTGTTTTTTTCTCCAAAGATCCCAAAACAGAGGAAAGTCACGACCCAAAATGGCGGGGTGCATCAAGTTCTTCACTACCCCCACTTCATACGAGATCTCCCCGAGTTTTGTGACGAAGTCCACGGAAGTTACCGGGTAGACTTTGGTGTCTCCATGTATGCACACCACGCTCAGGTGTTTATCGGGGACGAAGTCCCTATCAGCCATGCTGGCCTGTACCAGAGTCACTCGACTCCTGAGTCTAGGAGGGCCTGTACTGGGCAGCCATTTATAACCACCTGAGACAGCTGTGGGCCAGTCTCCTCGACTGGGGTGGCCACGCACACGGGTTCCGCGAGGAAAGAGAGGGTCTGTCCAGCGTCACAGTCCATAGGTTCCCCAACTAGTGGACAGTTAGCTGAAATATGACCCCGTTCACGGCATCTCCAACACTGTCTCAGGTCTGGGAGTTCAGACGGGGAGGCCTTTCTAGGCCTGAGGTCTCCTGACAGGGAAGTATCACCCTTTCGCTCACCCATGTCCCCCCGGGTCTGAACCCGTCGGTCAGCAGCCCCCTTACCCCAACAGCTGGAACTCTCTTACCGGGAGATAACGGAGGCCGGGTACTTCGAACTGATGATCGCTCGGACGGCTGGTCACGTAGATAGTCTTTGGTGGCGAAGTACCTTTCAATCAAGCTGACCAGTTGATCGGCGTCTTTGGGATCTCCCTGTCCGACCCAGAGCTGTACCTCAGGAGGAAGGGCCCAGATGTACCGGTCCAGCACTACCTTTTCGACCATTTGGGCAGGGGTGCTGACGTCAGGTTCCAGCCACTTCTTTACTAAAGAAATCAAGTCATACATTTGTGAGCGAGCAGGCTTGTCTCGACTGTATCTCCAGTTATGTACTCTCCTAGCACGGACTGCAGCCGTCACACCCAGGCGGGCAAGAATCTCTGCTTTCAGCTTGTTATAGTCTTTGCTGTCCTGCTCATTGAGGTCAAAATAGGCTTTTTTGGGGTTCCCCAGTCAGATAGGGCGCGACCACCATGGCCCATTCAGACTGTGGCAGACTCTCCTTCTCTGCCAGTCTCTCAAATATAGCCAGATATGCTTCCACATCGTCATGAGGTGTCATCTTTTGCAGAGTCTGTTTTACCGCCTTCTTTACAGCGGATAATGCCGGTGTCCCGGCGTCCTCACTCGGGGACGAGGTACTGCAAGTTTTATGTAGTGCTGCAACTTGCTCCATTAATAACCGGTTGGTCTCCTGCTGCTGCTGCATGCTCTGCTGGGCCTGCTGCATGCTCTGCTGGCTCTGGACCAGGTGCTTAACGAGCTCCTCCATACTGCCGGACTATTAGGGCCACTGTCTCTTTAAGACTGCTTTAACAAACTTTTCCTTTGCTGCTGTCTTTAGCCACTGTGCTGCCCGCATTTGAGCACCAATTGTAAGCTCTCAGGGGATATAGCTCCGGGATCACTGTCCTGGTAGACGGAGTGGCATAGAAACAGTTCATTCACAGCAGTACTGGTGCAACTGGCCGCAACCAGTTTTATTTAAAGTCAAAAGCAAACAAGACATAAAACAAATCATAAACAGAAATCCTGAGCCTCTCCGGCTACTTACTACACATAGATAAATTCCCTTACTATCAGGGACCAGACTCTACCAGCCTGGCCCAAAATAACACTTATAATCAGTAGTTACCAGCTTGAGGTTTGCAGGAGACTCCAACAGTGTCTGAAGTCAGATCCAGACTGAGAGCCCCCAGTCTGTGTTTCCAAGCACCTATTTCTGGCTGCCTAATTAAGCAGCTGTGTGCACTCAGGGTTAAGCTGCAAGCCTGTACTGAATGGGGACTGGAGTGGACGTCGTACTGCCATCCTATCTCCACTCCTATTTTCCTTATGCGACCCAGCTAAGAAACCTGGGCGAGATGTACACCCCGTCCAGTACGCACCCCTTCACTGTCTCACAATATATATAGATAGCACAAGGCCAAAGATTTCACTTCTTACATTACATGAGTGATATCTATTGTAAATTCTACAGTAGCTCAGAAACCGGCAAATCCTCGCAGCGCACAGTGCAGACCAGACAGTATAGTCCTCCATACAGTATTATGGGCTCCACATACTCCTCCATGCAGTATTATGGGCTCCACATAGTCCTCCATGCAGTATTATTGGCTCCACATAGTCCTCCATGCAGTATTATGGGCATCACATAGTCCTCCATACAGAATACTGGTCTTGTTCCCCATATAATGCTCCATACAGGATACTGGTCCCCATATAATGCTCCATACAGAATACTGGTCCCCATATAATGCTCCATACAGAATACTGACCCCATATAATTCTCCACACAGAATACTGGACCCCATATAATGCTCTATACAGAATACTGGCCCTTATATAATGCTCCATAAAGAATACTGGTCCTCATATCATGATCCATACAGAATACTGGCCCCCATATAATGCTCCACACAGAATACTGGCCCCCATATAATGCTCCACACAGAATACTGGCCCCCATATAATGCTTCATACAGAATACTGACCCAAATATAATACTCCATACAGAATACTGGCCCCCATATAATGCTCCACACAGCATACTGGTCCCCATATAATGCTCCACACAGAATACTGGACCCCATATAATGCTCCACACAGAATACTGGACCCCATATAATGCTCCATACAGAATACTGGCCCAAATATAATGCTCCAGACAAAATACTGGCCCCCATATAATGCTCCACACAGAGTACTGGTCCCCATATAATGCTCCACACAGAATACTGGACCCCATATAATGCTCCATACAGAATACAGGCCCAAATATAATGCTCCATAAAGAATACTGGCCCTCATATCATGCTCCATACAGAATACTGGCCCCCATATAATGCTCCACACAGAATACTGGACCCCATATAATGCTCCACACAGAATACTGGACCCCATATAATGCACCAGTCAGGCTGTGCCCCTCATATAATGCCCCATGGAGGATGTCACTCCCCTCTTTATAGTGCCCCATGCAGGATGTATCTCCCCCGGCCATAAAACGCCCCACGCCTCCTCCATACATTAAAAAAAATAAATACCTCACTGCTCACCTGCTGCTACCGCTGCCTGTTATGTTTTGGTAGCTGAGGAGAATAAGCAAAAACGGCAATACACCAGAGAGGCTGGAACCTATTGGATTGCAGTAACCTGAACTAACCACACAACTAGAGGTAGCCGTAGACGTTCCTACGTTGATCCTAGACGCCTCGTCACAGCCTGAGAGATAACTACACCTAAAGGCAGAAAGATGAAAGCTATCTGCCCCGGAGCAGATCCCCAAAGAAAATAGGAAGCCCCCAAACATGTAATGGCGGTTAGACAAGAAGAAGCACGGACACAGACAGAAAATAGAATGAGCAAACGCTGGGGCCCAAACTGTCTAGACAGAAAAGTACAGGAAAGGATACTCACTGCAATCCAAAAAAACCCTAAAAAATACCAGCTCTTCTGATTGCAAAAACACCTGAGATCACACGATCTCTAACACCTAAATCAGATCTCTGGTGTAACAAAACTAAGCCGCAAAAAACAACAGTGGCTCCAGATAAACTGAGAGGAGCACAAGCCCCCGGAGGGGACCTGGCTGTCCTCTACAGAAGTGCAGGGAACAATGCAAAAAGCAAGCACAAAAATAAAAGCAGAAAATATCTTATCTGATAGCAGAAGATGCAGGCAAGACTCAGCAAACTTCCAAATGAACCAGGAACCACAATTGAGACAAGAACAATTGATCACCGGCAACCATCATGGGAGGGAACCTCCCTTATATCAGACCAGTCCGTGATCCCAGATTGCCATTCCTCGCTGAAAGGTTCAGTACTGTCTGTAACCACCAGTGGGAGCCTCTGCTCAGAAACCATCTCTAGCACATTAATAACAGCTGCCGCTGCTCTGCCCGGCGTCTTCCTGCTCTGCACTGTGACTGCTCAGCAGAGGGTGCCCTCTGACCTCAGACGTCACAGTCAGGAGATGCAGAAAACACAGGACCTGCAGCGGAGGCACGGGGAGAGGTAAGTATTGTGCCGGGGCCCTGAGCAAGCGTGGCAGTGCTGTAACTGGTCTCCTCCGCTGGCTGGCACCATAGCGCGCCGGGGTGCCCGACGGCGAGTGAACCCCCGACTGCTCAGGGCCCCGGCTCTTGCCCGGGTACACCGGGTGCTGATGCCGGCCCTGGCGAGGAGGGCCTCTTGGCTTTGGAGGGGTTTCTCCTTTAACGTGCCCTAGGGAGAGCTGGTCTGTGTGAGATCGTTGGTAGGGTAAGATAAGGTGGTGTGGGTGTTGAGGGAGAGAAAAATAGGGACAGATAGGGATAGAGAGGGCCAGTTTAGGGATAGCTAGATAGTTATGATAAGCTAGGTAGAGTAGGGATAGGTAGGACAGGTAGGGATAGTTAGGGTCAGTTTCTTTTCTTTTAGGGACAGATTTAGTTGGTGAGGGACAGGGTGCGTGTGATGGTGGTTAGGGATGGGGCCTCTTAGGACTCCAGTTTCCCGGTGGTGGGCTGGTGTGTGGCACATTTAGCTTTTTGCTTTGTAAATTCAGGAAATAATGGATATTGGGCTTGCAGGCGCTGAACTTGGACTTTGCAAGTTATGTGGTCAGTTAGTGTAAATGTTTATAAATGTTTATAGTGTTGTGTTTAAAATAAAGTAATGTAATGTTGTGTTTAAAGTAATGTAATGTAGTGTTCTTGTGTGGTAGGTCTGTTAATGTAATGTTTTGTATATAAGTGTAAATAGTTATATGTTTGGGGGGTATAGTTTAGGTTGGGTGGGGGTTTTTGTGTGGGGGGAGGGCATGGAACTTGCCATGGACCCGAAGTGGTATATTTCTAAGGGCATAAACTTTCATGGACCCATCAAGCTTGCTGTGAAAAGGGCATGAACTCATGGACCTGTGGTGTGGTGGGGGAAAAAAAGGAGAAAAAAAATTTGTGCATGTATTATTGTGTATATAGTTGTGTAAAATGATGTATATATAGGTTGAAGTTGTATGTATGGCCAGGTGAGGCCTTTTTGCTTTTTTTTGGGGGGTGCGTGAGTGTGTGTCAGTTTGTGTACATGTTTATTTTATGTTTCATATTTAATTTTGGTTAAGGGTAACGTTCCTGCTGGGGTCCTTTCGAGCTGCAATAGCTTTGAAAGGACTAAGCATACCTCCAAACCGTCCCGGATTGAGCGGGACAGTCCCGAATCTGACCCCCCACACCCCCATCCCGCTGTCCCCTCCCCCGCTCCGGACACTATATATCCCGCACTGAGATGAGCCGCCACGCCCCCCAAGCACCCCTTCCTGCCCTCCCTGTCTCTACAGCTCAGCTTCTAACAACCAGCAATGACATTGCTAGCTGTCCTCCTCTGTGCCCACATGACCTGTGATGAGGTCACAGGTGGGGAGGAGTCAGGGGTCACATGATCAGTGTCCTCGTTGTGTGCAGGCCTCTGCTGTGATGGTTGTCATGGTGCTGGATGAAGGTAAGTTTGTGTGTGGGGTCGGGACTCGGGTTTACAGTGTGGATGTAGCAGTGCTATAGTGTGTACAAGTTGGATGTAGCAGAGTCGTGTGTGTATGAGGTGTACAGAGCAGAACCGCGTGTGTACGAGGTGTATGCTGCAAAGCCGCATGTGTACAAGGTTTGCGGAATGGAGTCGTGTGTGTACAAGTTGTACAAAGAGTGGCTGCGTGTGTACAAGGTGTACGGAGTGGAGCCATGTGTATACTTAGTGGAGCCTTGAGTGTGCGAGGTGGACGGAGTGGAGCCGTGTGTGTACGAGGCATACAAAGTGGAACCGTGTGTGTATGAGGTGTGCAGAGCCAGGCTGCTATGGTATCTTTTTAGAATCTTTATTTCTTTCTCTCTCTGTTCTTTCTTTCTTTCTCTCTGTTCTTTCTTTCCCATCTTTCTTTCTCTCTGTTCTTTTTCTTTCTTTCTCTCTGTTCTTTCTTCCCTCTTTTTCTATCTCTGTTCATTCTTTCCTTCTTCTTTCTCTCTCTGTTTCTTTCTTTTCTCTCTCTCTGTTCTTTCTTTCCCCTCTTTCTTTTCTCTCTCTCGTTCTTTCCCCTCTTTCTTCTCTCTTTTTTTTTTCTTTCTCTCTCTCTGTTCTTTCTTTCTTTCTCCTCTTTCTTTCTCTCTCTCTGTTCTTTCTTTCCCCTCTTTCTTTCTTTCGATCTGTGTTCTTTCTTTCCCCTCTTTCTTTCTTCTTTCTTTCTTTCTTTCTTCTTTCTTTCTTTCTTCTCTCTGTGTTCTTTCTTTCCCCTCTTTCTTTCTTTCTTTCTTTCTTTCTTTCTCTCTGTGTTCTTTCTTTCCCCTCTTTCTTTCTTTCTTTCTTTCTTTTCTTTCTTTCTTTCCCCTCTTTCTTTCTTTCCTTCCTCTTCTTCTTTCTTTCTTTCTTTCTTTCTTTCTTTCTTTCTTCTTCCCCTCTTTCTTTCTTTCTTTCCCCTCTTTCTTTTTCTCTCTCTGTTCTTTCCCCTCTTTCTTTCTTTTCTTTCTTTTCTTTTCTTTCTTTCTTTCTTCTTTTTCTTTCTTTCTTCTTTCTTTCTCTCTGTTCTTTTTTCTTTCTCTCTCTCTGTTCTTTCTTTCTTTCTTTCTCCTCTTTCTTTCTCTCTCTGTTCTTTCTTTCTTTCCCCTCTTTCTTTCTTTCTCTCTGTGTTCTTTCTTTCCCCTCTTTCTTTCTTTCTTTCTTTCTTTCTTTTCTTTTTCTTTCTTTCTTTCTTTCTTTCTTTTCTCTCTGTGTTCTTTCTTTCCCCTCTTTCTTTCTTTCTTTCTTTCTTTCTTTCTTTCTTTTCTTTCTTTCTTTCCTTCTTTCTTTCTTTCTTTCTTTCTTTCTTTCTTTTTCTGTGTTCTTTCTTTCCCCTTTCTTTCTTTCTTTCTCTCTGTTCTTTCTTTGTCCCTCTTTCCCATCTTCAAAAGTTGGGAGGTATGACTAAGGACTGTGGACTTTTTGGTTTATTGAACCTGGTTTCATTTGTTCCCGTTACTTATTTTAGCTTTGTTCTTTTGTACAGTTTATTTATTGCAGTGTGATATTGTTTATATTTTTATAATAATAGAGTTGCACACACTGAGGCCCCTGATCATGTGACCCTGACTCCTCCCCTTCCTGTGACCTCATCACAGGTCCTGTGCACAGAGCAGCTGTAGAACAGTCCGGCTGCGGGGTCTCACCTGCTCTTCATTCTCTTCTTCATCCTGGATCCATAGAGCTGAATAGAGGAGCGATGTTCCTTCAGTCTGAGGAGAATTGATGGGGACGTTTCTCCAACGTCCACTTTACCCAGTAAATCCCCCCAGGACTGCAGCAGGTGAAGACCCCGATATCCACAGGTGTCCCTTCTAATGGGGGGAACTGTCACCTCTAATAATCCTCGCACAGTTCTGACCAACACGGAGAAGTGTCCCTTTATGGAGGTGACAGAAAGTCTGTTTAGTCCCTTTATCTTCATAGTATCAGCTCTAATCCAATGGTGAGAGAGCGATTTACCCCGAAGAGCCGCAGATTGTGGGGTCGTTATACAGTGTGATATTCAGGGGTCTGTGGGGGAACGTGTGTTACTCTAATAGTACAGAGCCGCTTTCTGGGGTCACACAGTGTAATGTTCCTACAAAACCTCCATCAGTAGAAGATGAAGATGTCGTCCTCATCATGAAGTAGTTACTCCTCATGTCACGTGTAATGAATATCTCCTGCAGTATTACTAATGCCGATTCCAGGGTCGGTAAATGAGAGGAGAATTAGCGTTATGGAAGATGAGTCTATGAGGAACGTATTCAGCTGCCGACTCCGAGGAAGAAACTGCTTGTTGTCTGTGGCCTAAATATATAGGTTTTATTAGTAGATGTGAAGAAGAAACTAAATCCTGTAAATAATAAATCTCCTCATATGTTTCCCTTATTATCTCCAGTAATTGTATTATTACAGGATTCTTATGATGTTACATCGCCTCATCTTCTTCTCATTCAGGTCTCTACAATATCGGATCCTCTCAGTGAAGATCTTCTGTAGAAGAGAATTTTCCTGATTTACCCATCAAAGATGGATATGGACAGAGACAAGATGGCGGAGAGGATATTACACCTCACCCTAGAGATCCTCTTCCGTCTCACTGGAGAGGTGAGAGATTCTGATGACGTCACATTACATCATTCTTATCTATGGGAATAACGGACAGAACTGGAGAGGTGAGGACTCTGGAAATGTCTGTAGTGAGATTTATTAATGTGTCTCTCCATTACCAGGATTACACAGTGGTGAAGAAGACCTCTAGTGATCGCTGTCAGGACCCTGTGTCTCAGGGATGGGGAAGACGCCTGAGCCCAATCACGGGGCCTCCACCTCATCCCCTGATCCATGAAGCCATCAATGACCAGAAGATCCCAGAACTCATCTACAAGATGATTGAGCTGCTGTGTTACACTCGGTCCCCACGCTGGCTCTGCACTCCATTCTGGTCACTCACCTGTTCCTCTGGCTGTCCCTCTGCAGCGGTCTGTGCGCAGGCTGGGGTCTCCTGTCCCATCTGCTCCTCGGCGTCCTGTGTCCTCCTCCACTTCCTGGCACGCTGCTGGCAGGCCTCCAGATAGTTTGCTTAGGACGTGAGGCCGCGCCCACCGCCTCTCTTAAAGGGGCAGCATGCATTTTTTGAAATAGCTAATTAACCTATGGCAGCGCACTCAGTACTATATCTGGTCACTCCACCATAAGGGGAGTGCCGGAGCAACGTGTTCTATCATTGCTACATCCGGTTCTGTTCCTGCTCTGTCTGCGCTGCGTCTGCAGTCTCTGTGCTTCGCTGATATTATTTGTCTCCACAGATCATTGCTAACCCGTATCTGGCTAACCTGGACAATCTCGGTTATTACTGGCACAAGTGTCATCCCGTTCCGCCATCAGCCATCCGTACCCGTGGACTGTGATAAGGTCACTGAAGCCAGCCTGCCACCATCCATTCTGGACCAGGACCTTACTCAGCTCCGTCAAGTACCCTCCACGGACTCTGTATATATCTGTTAACCTTTTGGTCCCTCTGGGACAGCTGCCACGTTTCCGGGGTCGAACTGTGTCCTCCAGGTATTCCATTTTGGTCCTGTTCGAGGGGCCTTACTACGGGTACCCGGGGCTCATTAGTCACGCCCCCTTCGGAGCCCCCCGGACCGCGGTCTCGAGGTTCCACATTAAAAAATAAAAACGAATGTGAACTTCACCATCTCTGCCTCCGCTTCCATTCGTTACAGATTGCTCCGGCCATGGAACCCGCTGGATCCCAGAGACCTCCGACCACGGATCTGTGCCAGGAGGTGGCCCGTTTAGGAGTTCAACAGGACAAGATCACGACTTATCTACGCAGCTTGTCTACCCGCATGGATTCCTTGGGGTCCTCATCTGCCCCTGACTCTTCTATCAATACTCAGGTACCAGTTCCCATGGCAAGTAAAGGTCCCCGCCTGGCGGCTCCTACCCGTTTCCAGGGTGATCCTACTCAGTGTCGGGGTTTTCTCAATCAGTGTACTCTACACTTCGAAATCTTGGGGCATATGTTTGCTTCTGACCGAGCCAAGGTGGGCTTCATCATGTCACACCTGGGAGGAGAGGCCCTCGCCTGGCTAAACCCGCTATGGGAGAGAGGGGATCCGCTGGTTAATGATCTTCAATCTTTCCTAGAGGCTTTTCGCAGGACCTTCGATGAACCTGGTCGCACCACTTCGACTGCTTCTGCCTTGCTCCGCCTGCGCCAAGGTACTCTCACGGTAGCTAAGTATGCTGTCAAATTCCGCACCCTCTCGTCTGAATTGTCGTGGAACAATGAGGCCCTGGTTGCTAACTTCTGGGAAGGCCTATCCGGAAGAATCAAGGATGAGCTGGCGGGACGGGACAGACCTACCCTCTTGGAAGAGCTAATATCCTTGGCAACCCGAATTGACCTGCGTTTTCAGGAGCGTTCCATGGAGATCAAGCGGGACAAAAGGTCCTATTACCTGGACTCTAGTTTGTTCAAAACAGGTACCTCGCCTTCCTCCTCTGAGGCCATGGAGGTAGACCATGTAACTTTGGCCACCCGCCGCCGGGAGGCACGTCGCAAGGAGGGAAGTTGTTACTACTGCGGTAGTTCTGAACATTTGATCCATTTCTGTCCTAAAAAGTCGGGAAACTCCAGTGCCTAGGTTCGGTAGGAGGGGCCAACCTCGGTTGAGAACAGTCCTCTCCCTCTTTACACATCTCAGTCTCCGTGTCCTATGGAGCAATAAAATTCTCCGAACATTGTTTACTGGATTCTGGAGCTGCAGGGAACTTCATCCAGCAGGCGGTTGTGGATCGATATCGCTTACCAGTCCAGCGTCTTCCTGATCCGTTGCAGGTGACCGCCGTGGATGGCAGACCACTGACTGAGCCCGTCCAGTTTCAAACCGACTTGGTGGAACTCCGGGTAGGTCTAATGCATGCTGAACAAATGCAATTTTATGTATATCCCGATTTGTCCCATTCCATGCTTTTAGGTTTACCTTGGCTCCAGATGCATGAACCAGTCCTTAATTGGAAAACTGGAGAAGTTCTGCGTTGGGGTGATACCTGCATGAATCGTTGCTTAACCCGGATTCAACCTGTTTCGCCTCCAGTCCTGCCTGATACCCTGCCAGGGTTGCCTTCCGCCTATTGGTCCTTCTCTGACGTCTTTGGGAAAAAGGAGGCTGAGACACTACCTCCACACAGGTCGTATGACTGTCAGATAGAGCTTCTTCTTGGAGTATCTCCTCCTCGCGGGAGAGTTTATCCCCTTTCACAGGCAGAGACTCAGGCTATGTCGGACTACATCCAAGAGAATCTGGCTAGAGGATTTATCCGAAAGTCTTCGTCACCGGCAGGAGCTGGATTCTTCTTTGTGAAGAAGAAGGATGGATCCTTGCGCCCCTGTATCGATTATCGGGGTCTAAATCAGATCACGGTAAAAAAACAGGTATCCATTACCTCTTATTTCAGAGCTGTTTGATCGTCTCTGAGGGGCCAAAATCTTCACCAAATTGGATCTCAGAGGGGCCTACAACCTGATCCGAGTCAAAGAGGGAGACGAATGGAAAACAGCTTTCAACACCCGTGACGGCCACTATGAATACCTGGTAATGCCATTTGGCCTAAGCAATGCTCCTGCGGTCTTTCAGGAATTTGTTAATGACATTTTCAGGGACTTGCTCTATACTTCTGTCGTGGTCTACCTGGACGATATTTTGATTTTCTCTGCAGACTTGGCGTCACACCGGAGACAAGTACGCCTGATCTTACAAAGACTGAGAGAGAACAGGCTATATGCCAAATATGAGAAATGCCTCTTTGAGCAGTCTTCCTTGCCTTTCCTGGGGTACATTGTATCTTCCACAGGATTAAAGATGGATCCGGAAAAGTTGTCTGCAGTTCTCAACTGGCCTCGTCCGTCTGGGCTAAAAGCCATACAACGGTTCCTAGGGTTCGCCAATTACTACCGGCAATTCATTCCACACTTTTCCACCAGAGTGGCTCCTATCACAGCCTTAACCCGGAAAGGTGTAAACTCTAAGGAATGGTCCTCCGAGGCAGAAGAGGCCTTTGTTTCTCTCAAAAAAGCCTTCGCTTCCGCACCCGTTCTCCATCGTCCGAATTCGAATGAGCAATTTTTTCTTGAGGTTGACGCTTCTTCCATAGGTGCAGGAGCAGTTCTCACCCAGAAGTCGTCTACCAGGCGGATGATCTCGTGTGTTTTTTTTCCAAGGTTTTTTCTCCTGCAGAAAGGAACTACTCTGTCGGTGATCGCGAACTGTTGGCCATCAAATTGGCTCTGCAAGAATGGAGACATCTTCTTGAGGGAGCTCATCACCAGGTAATCATATTCACCGACCATAAAAACCTTGCCTATCTCCAATCTGCTTTAAGACTGAATCCCCGTCAGGCCCGTTGGGCATTATTTTTTGCCCGGTTCAATTTTGTACTTCATTTCCGTCCAGCTGACAAGAACATCAAGGCAGACGCACTCTCTAGAGCCTTTTTGCCTCCTGAACTGGAGGAAGAACCTCAGCACATTATTGAACCTTCTAAGTTAATCTCTGTTGCCTCCACTGATCTGGCCCGGCTTCCTCCAGGGAAGACTTTCGTGTCCGCTTCTGATCATAGTCGTGTTCTGCGCTGGGGTCATTCTTCTAAGTTGGCTGGCCATGCTGGTCAGAAAAAGACGCAGCAACTCATCTCCCGTTATTACTGGTGGCCTACCATGGGCAAGGATATCCAGGAGTTCATCGCAGGCTGTCCTTCATGTGCCCGTAACAAAACTGTTAAACATCTACCAGCCGGCAGGCTTCTGCCTCTTCCGATTCCGTCCGCTCCCTGGCAGCACATCGCGATGGATTTCATCACGGATCTTCCCATTTCTTCTGGCTGCTCAGTGGTATGGGTTGTGGTGGACCGCTTCTCTAAAATGGCCCACTTCGTTCCGCTATCTGGTCTCCCGTCTGCTCCAGAACTGGCCGCTCATTTCATTCAGCACATCTTCCGTCTACATGGATTTCCTCTCCACATCGTGTCCGACAGGGGCGTCCAGTTCACCTCTAAGTTCTGGAGAGGACTCTGTAAAATGGTAAAAATTGAACTAGATTTTTCTTCTGCATACCATCCCCAGTCTAATGGGCAAGTGGAGAGGATCAATCAAATCCTGGCTGGATACCTGCGTCACTTCATCAACGCTCATCATAATGACTGGGTAGAATTACTACCCTGGGCGGAATTCTCCTACAACAACCAAGTAAGTGTGTCAAGGTAAAATATACTTTTCTACTTTTATACACTGTAGCCTTTCCGGGGGGTTTAGCTCTAGGATCGCTGTCTGGGTAGACAGAATGGCACGGAAACAGTTCATTCAGACAGCAGTTTGGTGAAAACTGGCCGCAACCAGTTTTATTAAAGTCCACAGCACACAGATAAAAACAAATCATAAACAGAAAACCTGGGCTTGTCTAGCCTCTAATTACACTTAGATAGATGGCCCTCTCTATCCGGGACCCAGACTCTACCAGTCTGTGCCCAAAACAACACATATGATATATGTTACCAGTATGGAGTTTCACAGACACTCCTCTTTATGTCTGAAGGCAACTCCAATGTCCAGACTTGAGAGAGGTCACCTCCTATTCAGTCGCTATTCGCACGGATTCTCACTGCGACTACTCCTGTGTCCGGGGTACTTCCTGCACCCAGACTGAGATAGCTCACACTCTTAGAGACTGCTTCCTTGTGCCAGGACACCTCCCTGTGTCCGGGCTAAAGACAGCTCCCACACTCTTGGAGACACCTTCTGTGCCTGGACCCCTTGTCCAGACTGAATGAGCTCTCTGACTGTGCTCCCAAGCACCTACTTCTGGCTTCCTAATCAACACCTGAGTGGATTCAGGTCTGAGCTGCAAGCGTGTACTGAATGGCAGGTGTAGTGACCTTTCTTTACCACCAGGTTTACAAAGCCACACATTTTGCTCATACCAGTCAGCAAGGTACTTAGGTGAAATATACACCTCATTCACCACATATTCCTTCACTGTCTCACATATCCCCTCCCTCTTCTCCAGACCGGAGGGCTGGTCATCCAGACCGGAGGGCTGGTCAACAATCCAACAGAGACAGTGAACTCTGGACCAGTCATGGCTCTCATCAGCTTCATCCTCACCACTGTCATAGCCAACATCAGTTTTCTTTTCCACCACGTTCTGCATCCCATCTGAGCTCCCGTGTATCTGCAGCGGCAACGGAGCGACACATCGCCCCTCCCACTCACTGGGACGTGGTTCAAGTGTAGACTCCATGAAAATGCGCCTGAGCTCACCAAGGCCAACCCGAGGTCTCAAAATCTCATCTTGGGATTTATCCAGATCCTTTGGGTCGCTCGGGAACTCCGATGGCGCACCGGGCGCCAAATTTCCGGCCCGAGCTTCGCGAGTCGCAGCCACGGATCCGGACAGTACACCGTCCACGCCGCTGTCTCCGGCAGAAACATATTCCGGGGCAGAGTCATTCCCCACATCTTCAGTCTTGTTCCTCACAGCTTCACTTGAGACATCAGCCTCTGGTGAGGCACCTGGCCTGGTGTCCACCACTTCCATGGCTTTCTCCACCTCAGCAGCATCACCTTCAGAGTCCTTGGCCTGATGCAGATCCACACCATACGTTGATAACTTCTCATTTTCAACAGCATCCACTTGTGCTGTGTTCAGTTTCAGAGTCCTGTCTTTCACCTTAGTCTTCGCCAGGGAACCGGCCAACTGTACAACATCTTCAGATGCCATCCTCCGTCCGACTGCAAGGTCAGCCTCAGCCTTCCTCTCAGGACTCTCAATCTCCTCTGCTACCATGCCTTCCTCACTTGCACTGGTTGCTTTATTGTCATCAGATGACTCACTATCACCACCACTATCCCTGTCTGACCCCCTTTTCTCAGCCACATCTGGCTCACTTTCAGGGTTATACAATTTATTCTCATTCACATCCTGCTCACTGTCAGGGTTATACAATTCATTCTCATTCACATCCGGCTCACTGTCAGGGTTATACAATTCATTCTCATTCACATCTTGATCTGGAACCTTAGTTAACATGTCATCCACAACATTAACTTCACCATCTGGTCCCTGGTTTCCCTCAGGTGGTCCCTCAAGTATGTGACTATGTGATAACCCCAGCACTATACTTCCATATAGCTCAGGTACCAGGAGCTGACTCACGACCTCTCCCTGGACTTCAGTGTCCCTATACAATAGGTTATTGTTCATGGCAGCATGAGGAAACCTTTCCTCAGAGCCAGGCTCTTGGGGAACCTCATTCAGAACAATTACATTCTCCCGTGCCGTTTTAAGAGTGGGGTCTCGCACCGGCTCACTCCCAAAATTGTCACAGGAGCCAGGCAGGTCAGGGACACTCGGTTCCCGAGAACCACCATCCTCGTCTCCCAACATCACCTGCAAAGAAATGTCATCTTTATCACGGTCATCATCAGTATCATCACTATTATGATTAGCATTATCATCATTATCAATATCAGCATCCTCATCATGGTCATCATCATTATCATGATCATCATTATCATTATCAATATTATCATGGTCATCATCATTATCACATAAGTTTAACGGCCCACTAGCATTGTGTTCCGCCCCTCGGGACTGCGCACCCTCAGTAGGAGCTTCATCACACTGTCCATCAGAAACATTTTTCCCCCAGAGATCCTTAGACCGGGGAAAGTCATTACCCAATATAACGGGGTGCACCAGGGTCTTCACTACCCCCACTTCATATGAAACCTCCCCGAGTTTGGGGACCAAGTCCACGGCAGTCTCTGGGTAGACTTTGGTGTCTTCATGGATGTACACTACACTCAGGTGCTTATCAGGGATGAAGTCCCTATCACTCAGGCTGTCACATACGGAAGTCACTGGACTCTCTGAGTCCAAGAGGGCCTGTGCTGGGCAGTCACTTACAACCACCGGGGACCCCTGTGGTCCAGTCTCTTCGGCTGAGGTGGACACACACACAGGCTCTGCGCAGGGAGAGAGGGATCTGCCAACATCACAACACATAGGCTCCCCCTCTATTGGACAGTTGGCTGCAATTTCACGCCAGCTCCAACACTGTCCATCACACTCTCCCACCCACATGTCCCCTCGGGCCTGAACCCGCTTATCAGCATACCCCATGTCCCCAACAGCTGGAACGCTCTTACCGCGAGAGTTCAGCGTCCGGGAACTCCGAAGTGACGACCTCTCAGACGGCTGTACCTCAGGAGGACGTGCTTGGGTGTAGCGGTCCACTATCACCTTTTCAACTCCATAATCAGGCCTGCTGACTGCAGACTCCCAACTGTATCTCCAGTCATGGACTCTCCTGGCACGGGCTGCAACCGTAACACCCAGCCGGGTAAGAATCGCCGCTTTCAACTTGGCATAATCTTCGCTGTCCTGCTTGCTCAGGTCAGCCCAGACTTTTTGGGGTTCCCCAATCAGATAGGGTACGACCGCCATGGCCCATTCAGATAGTGGCAGATTCTCCTTCTCTGCCAGTCTCTCAAACCTAGTAAGATATACCTCCACATCATCACGAGGTGTCATTTTTCTCAAGGACCGTCTTACCGCCTTCTTTATAGCGGACAACGCCGGTGCCTTCACAACATTACTTCGGGACGCGGCACCGAAATCCTTTTTTGGTGCTGTCATCTGCTCAACAAATAACCGGTTATTCTCCTGCTGCTGCTGCAGGAATTGCTGCTGGGCCTGCTGCATGTGCTGCTGGTGCTGCAGGCGCTGCTGCTCCATGCTTCGCTGGGCCTGCACCAGGTACTCAACGAGTTCCTCCATACTGCCGGACTTATCTGTCTCAACCACGGCAGTTTTATGTTGCACATTAACTTGTGCCATTTGTTCAAACAGCGCCTCCATGCTGTCATCCATGCTGTCAGACTTCTCTGTCTTAACAACGGCAGTCTTCACTCAAGACATACACACTACACAGCTTTTTTTCCACAGAAAATTCAGCCTTGCTGTGCAACCACTTTTTTTTTTTCTTTTGCAAAGTCTATTAGGGCTACTGTCTCTTTAAGACTGCTCCACAAACTTTTCTTTTGCTGCTGCACATTCCACAGTCATTTTCACAACAAGTTCAGCTTTGCTGTGCATACATTTTCTCTCTGCAGACCCTATCAGGGCCACTGTCTCTCCAAGACTGCTCCAAACAGACGTTTCTGCTGACACACACTCTTTTTTTTTTTTCTGTTGCTATTTCAATAGACTTCACCTTTAATGCTGTCTCTCGCCACTGTGCTGCATGCACACTCCAGCACTAACTGTACCAGGCCCTGCGCTGCCGCATTCTCCACCAATTGTAGCCTTTCCGGGGGGTTTAGCTCTAGGATCGCTGTCTGGGTAGACAGAATGGCACGGAAACAGTTCATTCAGACAGCAGTTTGGTGAAAACTGGCCGCAACCAGTTTTATTAAAGTCCACAGCACACAGATAAAAACAAATCATAAACAGAAAACCTGGGCTTGTCTAGCCTCTAATTACACTTAGATAGATGGCCCTCTCTATCCGGGACCCAGACTCTACCAGTCTGTGCCCAAAACAACACATATGATATATGTTACCAGTATGGAGTTTCACAGACACTCCTCTTTATGTCTGAAGGCAACTCCAATGTCCAGACTTGAGAGAGGTCACCTCCTATTCAGTCGCTATTCGCACGGATTCTCACTGCGACTACTCCTGTGTCCGGGGTACTTCCTGCACCCAGACTGAGATAGCTCACACTCTTAGAGACTGCTTCCTTGTGCCAGGACACCTCCCTGTGTCCGGGCTAAAGACAGCTCCCACACTCTTGGAGACACCTTCTGTGCCTGGACCCCTTGTCCAGACTGAATGAGCTCTCTGACTGTGCTCCCAAGCACCTACTTCTGGCTTCCT
>JARQOD010003931.1:0-55559 GCA_033576555.1 Oophaga sylvatica | reverse complement strand
CCAGCTTATCTGATTTCGAACTGTAGATCATTTTATTCTCTAAGTGATAAACTGCTGCCAAAGATGTCTAACAGCTGCTATCAGAGAAAACAGGAATGCCCGGCAGAGTGAGTGATGCTGTATATGGGAGAGCCGGGAAAGATAGCTGCTGGCCGAACGATCGAACAGCTGTCTATAGTGTAATGGGGGCTCATTCAATTTCTTGTTCAGCTGACAGAAAAATATTTAGAGTTGAGAGTCCTCAGTGGTTGATACCTTTTAATGGCTAACTAAAAAGATGGTAACAAATTGCAAGCTTTCGAGACTACTCAGGTCTCTTCATCAGGCAAAGACTAATACAAAATCTGAAGCATCACATTGTTCAGCTGACAGACATTCAGACAGCACACTGACCTTATAATGTTTTAGTATCAAGTCTCATAAATTAAAGACTACATCATCTGCTTGACTACATAACCCGAACTATTACACTTTCTCTCACTTTTAAAAGCTCTCATTTCTGACATCTATATATTTTTTTGTTTCATATATTTTTTTATATATTTTTTGTTTCATTATTTTAACATCATTTTCTTACAGTTGCTTACCTTCTGTGGCTTTTTCTCATACCTTACAACATCCGTTTACCTTTGAGGTATCATTTATGTCCTTTTTTTCTTTTTCTCCTTTTTCCTATTTAACCTTTGGTCTTCATTATTATTTTTTCCTTGCATTGGGTGCACTATTTACCAGTCATTATCACTCACTATCTCGTATTAAACATATTATATTATTATATTGCAGGTATTGCTTTCTAGATATTATCTTTACCGGTGGCTAATCGCTGCATCACTGCTATGGGATCTCTATATCCTTTTTTGTACTTGGCTAATGTCCACTTACGGTCCTCAGCTATATGTAGCACTACATATGTTGTCCTTAACTGAATCCTATCATATGTTCACTGAGCACCTCTGGATAATATTTTGTTTGAAGCTTTATACCTCTTGTACTTTTACTTTACATGTCCAAACGTATTATATTCTGTATTCAGTTTTGTTGTTTTTTTGTTCTCAACCTTGCATCGTATATTTACTTACATTTGTATGTCTGTTTGCTTGACATATTTCAGTTCTGTACATACTTTCTGATGAAGGCTGATATTATATGGCCGAAAACGTTCAATTTTTTATGTACATCACTTTAATCTGGTTCGGATGCAAATAAAGAAAACCACAGCAACAACATATATATCTTTTTTGTCCCATTATTCATTATTTGAGTGTCAAGTCTTTTTGATATTACATAACCCGAACTAGTACAGTAATAAATCACCAGAACCACCGTCAGTACAGTAATACATCACTAGAACCTCCTTCATTACAATAATACATCACCAGAACCTCAATCAGTGCAGTAATACGCCACCAGTACCTCAATTAGTGTAGTAATACATCAGAACCTCCATCAGTGCAGTAATAAATTACCAGAAGCTAATACAGTCCTCAAAATATCAGAACCTCCATCAGCACATGAATACATTCCCAAGTTTAGTGCAGCAGTCAATTGTAGCGTCAGGTCAGCCCCAAGTACAATTGTAATCAGATATCTCAAGTTTGAAAGGTATTCCCTATCCGCGGGATAAGTAATTATTTTCAGATCATTGGGGTCAAACTGCCATGGTTCCCACCCATTCTGAGAACAGGGAATCTGAAGAGCCCTAGTTGAATGGAGCAGAAGCATCTGAACTACTGCTCCATTCATTCTAATGGGAATTCAAAAGATCAGCGGAGTGCTGCGCTCCGTAATATCCGGCACTCCCACTAAGGAAGAATAGAGCGGTAATACATCTGCTCCAGTTTTCAGAAACGCTGGAGATCCCACCACCTGTGGATAGAGAATAACTTTCCAGCTTGAAACAACCTCTTTAAGGAACAATAAAGGATTGTTTGGTTTAAAACTACAAATATGCAGTCTATGGACTGCAGAGTTGTGAATCAACCACCCAATTCATTTTACATCCATATCAATCGTCCTCCTTCCCCTGTTTGTAAGTCTATTATAAGTCCCCCTTCCTTCCATCCCACTCCCCCATCCCTCATTGTCCTCCCCCTATATCCCATCATTGTCCTCTCCCCACCTCCATTATTGCCCTCTCCACCACCTCAATCACTGTTCTCCCCACCACTGCTCTCTCCACCACCTCCATCATTGCCCTCTCCATCATCCCAATCATTGTTCTCCCCACCCCATCATTGTCCTCTCCCCACTCCCATCATTACCTTCCCCACCACCTCCATCATTGATCTCCCCACCACCCCCATTAAAGCCCTCTCCACCACCTCCATTATTGTTCTCCCCACCACCTCCCACCATTGCCCTCTCCACCATCTGCATCATTCTTCTCCCCAATACCTCCATCATTGCCCTCTCTATCACCTCCATCATTACGCACACACACACCTCACCACTAGAGTTGAGCGAAACAGGTCAGTCAGATTCAAAAGTCGCCGACTTTCGCCAAAGTCGGGTTTTGTTGGCCGAAACACGACCATAGTGTGCAGTTGGCCGTGCAGTCGGCAAAACGAGCGCCAAAGTCGGTTTTTCCCTGAATGCTTTCAGGCTCCTTTTTTCAACCAATGAGCAAGGACGTACACTGTGGGCAACGAGATGACATGTGCAGCGTCCACCACCATCTTAGAGAAGGCATTGCAGTGATTGGCTTGCTTTGGGGGGCATTATCTACTATATAATTGTCTTATCCCGTCTGTCTGTCCAGGAAATCCCGCGTCGCTGATTGGTCTGGCCGCGGCCAATCAGCGACGCAGGGCTAACTCTGCCCATGTGGTCATGTGACTCACCAACTGCCCATGTTTACTGAACACGGGTAATACACAGTGACATGAGGTAATACACAGGTGACATGAGGTAATACACAGTAATATGAGGTAATGCACAGTAACATGATTTAATACACAGTTATATGAGGTAATACCCAGTGACATGAGGTAATACACAGTAACATCAGCGACGCAGGGCAAACTCCGCCCATGTGGTCATGTGACTCACCAACTGCCCATGATGTACTGAACATGTTTGTCAGTCACAGTGTCTGATGTACTTCTGTCACATTTACTGAACACGGGTAATACACAGTGACATGAGGTAATACACAGGTGACATGAGGTAATACACAGTAAAATGAGGTAATATACAGTAACATGAGATAATACACAGTAATATGAGGTAATACACAGTAATATGAGGTAATACACAGGTAACATCTAATACAATCAGCGTCGCGGGGTTTCACAAAAAAATGGCGGCCGTTAGCGGCTCATCTGCGGGACGGAGGTCAGCTGTTATGATTTGGTAGCTGAGGAGAGCAGGCAAAAACGGCAATACACCAGAGAGGTTGGAATCTACTGGATTGCAGTACCCTGACTAACCACCACAACTAAAGGCAGCCGTGGAGCGTTCCTAAGTTGGTCCTAGATGCCTCGTCACAGCCTGAGAGGTTAACTACACCTAAAGATAGAAAGAGGAAAGCTATCTGCCCCGGAGAAGATCCCCAAAGAACATAGGGAGCCCCCAAACATGTAATGGCGGTTAGACAAGAGGAAATACAGACACAGACAGAAAATAGTATGAGCAAACGTTGGGGCCCAATCTTCCTAGAAAGAAAAGGATAGGAAGGCCACTTACTGCAATCCAAAAAAACCCTAAAAAATACCAACTCTACTAATTGCAAAAACACCTGAGATCACATGACCTCTACCACCTAAATTAGTTCTCTGGTGTAACAAAAATAAGCCGCAGCCACTGAAAAAACTGGAAAAGGCAAATGAACAAATAACAGTGGCTCAGAAAAACTGAGAGGAGCACAAGCCCCCGGAGGGGACCTGGCTGACCTCCACAGAAGTGCAGAGAACAATGCAAAAAGCAAGCACAAAAATAAAAGCAGAAAAAAATCTTATCTGATAGCAGAAGTTGCAGGCAAGAGTCAGCAAGCTTCAAAGAGAACCAGGAACCACAGTTGAGACAAGAACAATTGATCACCGGCAAACATGATGGGAGGGAACCTCCCTTATATAAGACCAGTCTGTAACTCCTGATTGCCAATCTTCACAATCTTCATTGAATGGTTCAGTACTGTTTGTAATCACCAGAGGGAGCTTCTGCTCAGAATTCATTTCTAACACATTCACAACAGTACCCCCCCTTGAGGAGGGGTCACCGAACCCTCATTTGGGCAACCAGGTCGGTCAGGATGAGCTCTGTGATACGCACGGATCAGTCTCCTAGCATGGATGTCTGAAGCAAACACCCAAGAATTGTCCTCCTGACCATAACCTCTCCACTTAACCAAATACTGGAGTTTCTGTCTAGAAAAACGAGAATCCAATATTTTCTCAACCACATACTCCAAATTGCCCTCAACCAAAACAGGGTCGGGAGGTGCAGCCATGGGAACCACTGGCTCGACAAACCTCTTCAATAAGGACTTGTGGAACACGTTATGGATCTTAAATGTCCCTGGAAGAAGTAAACGAAAGGAAACAGGATTAAGAATCTCCATGATCTTATAAGGTCCAATGAACATAGGCTTAAACTTAGGAGATGCAACTCTCATAGGGATATTTCTTGAGGACAACCAGACCAAGTCCCCCATTTCAGACCGAGGACCATCAGTCCTATGCCGGTTGGCAAACCGCTGGGCCCTCTTCTGAGAGAGGGACAACCTCTCCACTACCTGGTCCCAAATCTGCTGCATACGCTCCACAACAGAGTCAACACCTGGACAGACAGAAGTGTTGTGAATGGGTTTGAGATGATTTCTGAGCGGGGGCTCCCTCTGGTGGTTACAAGCGGTACTAGTGAGGATTGTGAGGACTGGGAATCAGGTGTTACTGACTGGTCTTATATAAGGGAGTCATTTTCCCATCAGGGTTGCCGGTGATCAATTGTTCTGGTCTGAATCCTTCTTTCCAGTTTCCCTTGTAGCCTGCTGTGTCGTGTCTGCATCTCCTGCTATCAGATAAGACAATTTCTTCTTTTGTGTTTTTGCTGTATTTTTGCATTTTGTCCTGCACTTCTGTGGGGGCCTTCAGGGTCCCCTCCGGGGCTTTTGCCCTCTCAGTTTGGTTCAGCCACTGTGTTTTGTACTTTTGCTTTTTCCAGTTTTTTTTCAGTGGCTGCTGTTTTGATTTTGTTACACCAGAGAACTAATTTAGGTGGTAGAGGTCGTGTGATCTCAGGTGATTTTGAAATTAGTAGAGTTGGTGTTTTTCAGGGTTTTCTGAGATTGCAGTAAGTACCCTTCCTGTCCTTTTCTGTTTAGATAGTTTGGGCCCCAGCGTTTGCTCATACTATTTTCTTTCTGTGTCAGTATTTCCTCTTGTCTAACCGCCATTACATGTTTGGGGGCTTTCTATTATCTTTGGGGTTCTGCTACGGGGCAGATAGCTTTCCTATTTCTGTCTTTAGGTGTAGTTAGTTTCTCAGGCTGTGATCAGGTGTTACTGATTGGTCTTATATAAGGGAGTCATTTTCCCATCAGGGTTGCCGGTGATCAATTGTTCTGGTCTGAATCCTTCTTTCCAGTTTCCCTTGTAGCCTGCTGTGTCGTGTCTGCATCTCCTGCTATCAGATAAGACAATTTCTTATTTTGTGTTTTTGCTATATTTTTGCATTTTGTCCTGCACTTGTGGGGGCCTTCAGGGTCCCCTCCGGGGCTTTTGCCCTCTCAGTTTAGTCCAGCCACTGTGTTTTGTACTTTTGCTTTTTCCAGTTTTTTCAGTGGCTGCTGTTTTGATTTTTTTACACCAGAGAACTAATTTAGGTGGTAGAGGTCGTGTGATCTCAGGTGATTTTGAAATTAGTAGAGTTGGTGTTTTTTTCAGGGTTTTCTGAGATTGCAGTAAGTACCCTTCCTGTCCTTTTCTATTTAGATAGTTTGGGCCCCAGCGTTTGCTCATACTATTTTCTTTCTGTGTCAGTATTTCCTCTTGTCTAACCGCCATTACATGTTTGGGGGCTTTCTATTATCTTTGGGGTTCTGCTCCGGGGCAGATAGCTTTCCTATTTCTATCTTTAGGTGTAGTTAGTTTCTCAGGCTGTGACGAGGCGTCTAGGACCAACGTAGGAACGCTCCACGGCTGCCTCTAGTTGTGGTGGTTAGTCAGGGTACTGCAATCTCATAGATTCCAACTGCTCTGGTGTATTTCCTTTTTTACCTGCACTCCTCAGCTACCGTAACATAATAGTATCACCGGCCTTAAAAATTGTATGGTACTCACAGAAGGGAAAAAATATTTTGAAGGAAGAAAAGTTGTCAGAGATATTTTTCTGTTTGTTGCATTTTTTTTTTTTTCCCTCTGTATCTCTGGGTGCTGGGGAGGATCTTTTCTCCCAATGGAGTTTGCACAGTTGTCTGGCCGTGTGGACCAGCTTGCCACTGAGGTTCAGAGTATTGCTGCATATCTTGCTAGGTTGCCTGTTGTGGAACCTAGGATCTCCATGCCAGATTTGTTTTTAGGGGATCGAGCTAAGTTTCAGAATTTCAAAAATAATTGTAAATTGTTTTTTGCCTTAAAATCTAAGTCCTCAGGAAACGCAGCGCAGCAGGTTCAAATTATCATCTCTCTCCTGCGCGGCGATCCTCAGGATTGGGCTTTTTCCCTGATACCTGGGGATCCTGTTTTGAGTGATGTTGATGCATTTTTTCAGGCTTTGGGGTTATTGTACGATGAGCCTAATGTCACTGATCAAGCTGAAAAAGCCTTGTTGGCATTAAATCAGGGGCTTGATGACGCTGAGTTATACTGTCAGAGATTCCGTAGGTGGGCAGTCCTGACCAAATGGAATGACGACGCTTTGGCGGCCCTTTTCCGGAAGGGTCTGTCGGATAATGTAAAGGATGTTATGGTGGGATTCCCTGTCCCCTCTGGTCTCAATGATTCTATGTCATTAGCGATTCAAATTGACAGACGTTTGCGTAAGCGGAGAAGTATGCGTGGAGTGGTGTTGCCTTGTGAGCCAGCTGCTGAGCCCATGCAGTGTGATGGAGTGGTGTCTGGGGAACAGCTGTCATGTGTGCATTGCCACGAAGATCGTCGCGGTTGCACATTCTGACTTCTCACAGCTGAGTTGCTGTTTCTTTGTGTTTGGCAGTTAGGGAGTTAATTCTGTCTGTGCTCAGTTCTGGGACTGGGTGCAGTTTCTCCCGGCTGCAATTAATTATTTGTTGATTGGTTTCCTTTAAATCTCTGGTTGTCTGTGTTGGGAGTTGCCAGTGAAATTCTTCATGCAGACCACAGATAGGATTGTATCTGTATAGACTTAAGTTGAAGAGCTCCTTGGTTGTTTTGGGCTCACCTTGCTTGGAGTTTGATATCCCAGATCATTTGTGTTCCTTCTGTGTTTGAGTGTGTATGCAAGTCTGTGTTTTCTCCAGTCTGTCTGATATGTCTAATCTGTGTATTTAGCAGAGATCAGCCCATATTCCTTTGGTGGTAATCAGTATCCTTCTTAGGACTGATTACAGGGTTCAGGGACTGATAGGAGACAGGGTTAGGCTGGAGACTTGGACCTCTGAACCATTATCAGTACCTCCAAGGTGAGGGATTAGTTAGGACCCCAGTTTAGGGTCAGGTTAGACCCCCGGTCCTCCTCTTTCCTGTGACAGTGTATCAAGTCCTCAAGATTAACCCTGAGTTCAACGGATATCGTGTCAGGTAAATCTATTCTATATTTACATGCTGATGTTGCTAATCTATATGTTGTATAGAGTGTTGTTCTTTTAAGAATAGTTTACTGACATCGTACACATATCATAAGACCGCGTGACATTTTCACTGGCCAATAAAATTATTCCCAGTTGCCATGGATCCAGTAGCCCAGCTGGCTCTGCAGTTGCAGGGATTATCCATGGAGCTGACGGACATTAAGTCCAAAGTTTTGTCTCCCTCGGAGCAAACCAGATTTGAACCTAAAGTAGCTCTCCCGGACAGGTTCACTGGTGGGCGAGACAAATTTTTTACCTTCAGGGAAGCATGTAAATTGTATTTTCGGCTTCGGCCTCGATCATCAGGGAGTGAAGAGCAGAGAGTGGGAATTGTTATCTCGCTCCTACAAGGGGACCCTCAATCCTGGGCCTTCTCCCTTCCTCCGGGATCCCCGGCTCTACAGTCAGTAGATCGATTTTTTACTGCCCTGGGTTTGGTATATGATGACCCAGATCGGGTCTCTCTTGCTGAGACAAAATTACGTAAGATACAGCAGGGAGATCGTCCGGCGGAGGAATTTGCTTCTGAGTTCCGTAGATGGGCCACAGATACTCAGTGGAATGACCCAGCTCTTAGAAGCCAGTTTTGTCATGGGCTTTCTGACAAATTAAAGGACGTTTTGGCTCAGTATGATTCTCCTCCATCACTGGAGGCTGCTATGGCCCTAGCTATCCGTACTGATAGACGGCTCCGGGAGAGGTGCGAGGTAACTCCGCCCCCTGTTGTTACTCCACCTACTACTAAAGTCCCTTATGTTGAGGTTCCCCTTGTCTGTTCGGAGGAGCCTATGCAGTTGGGAGGGACATCATTTCGTAGGAGGGATTGGCGGTACGCCGCAGGACTAGAAGGTGTTTCTTCTGCGGGAAAGAGGGACATTTTGTTGGGGATGTCCATCCCGTGCCTTGTTGAGCAAAAAGTCGCCGGAAAACTGTTAATCCCAGGTTGTGTGGTGGACGACAACCTGGGAGTATGTATTTCGTCCGCTAGTTCTTCTCAGTTCCTTGTACCAGTGGAGGTGGTGGTTGGTACGAGAGTGGAGAGATTTTCTGTTCTTCTTGATAGTGGGTCCGGGGCTAATCTGGTTGACGCTCAGTTTGCTCAGGCTCAAGGTATGCATCTGAGTGTATTGGTCAAACCGATCCCTATATTCTCCATTGACGCCAGGCCTCTCGGCCAAGGTAGCTTTGTTCATGAGGTTCATAACATTGACCTTCGGGTAGGGGCAATACATAGGGAACTATTATCTTGTTATGTGTTGGAGGGTCTACCTACTCCTATTGTGTTGGGACTTACTTGGTTGGTTAAACATAACCCTGTGATTAATTGGCAGTCCAGAGATATAAGCCAATGGGGGGAGTTTTGCAAAAGTAACTGCATGAACACAGTCATCAGTGCGGTCGTGCCTAGTACTTTGCCTCCTTTTTTGGAGGACTTTGGGGATGTGTTCTCTGAGGAGGGGTGTCAGGAGTTGCCTCCTCATCGCGTGTATGACTGCTCTATTAATTTACTTCCTGATGCTAAGTTACCTAAAGCTAGGTTATATAACCTTTCTGGTCCTGAGAGGCAGGCTATGAAAGATTATATTTCGGAGAGTCTGGCCAAAGGGCATATTAGACCTTCATCTTCCCCAGTGGCCGCGGGGTTCTTCTTTGTGAAGAAAAAAGATGGAGGCCTACGCCCTTGCTTGGATTTCCGCGAACTTAATCGGATTACTGTTCGAGATCCGTATCCACTCCCTCTGATTCCTGATCTCTTCAATCAAATTGTTGGCGCCAAATGGTTCTCTAAATTGGATCTCAGGGGGCGTATAATCTGATTAGGATAAAAGAGGGGGATGAGTGGAAAACGGCGTTTAACACGCCGGAGGGACATTATGAGAACCTTGTCATGCCTTTTGGTCTGACTACTGCACCAGCAGTGTTCCAACATTTTGTTAATGACATTTTTCGTCATCTGGTGGGGCTGTTTGTGGTCGTATATTTGGATGACATTTTAATTTACTCACCAGATCTTGTGTCTCACCAGGAGCATGTGAGACAGGTGTTGCAGATCTTGCGAGACAATAAACTATACGCCAAACTGGAAAAGTGTGTATTCGCCGTACAGGAACTTCAGTTTTTGGGTTTCTTGGTGTCAGCCTCCGGTTTCCGTATGGACCCTGAAAAGGTGAGAGCAGTGCTTGAATGGGATCAGCCAGAGGATCTTAAGGCTCTGCAGCGTTTTCTGGGGTTTGCTAACTACTACCGGAAATTTATTTGTAATTTCTCATCTGTTGTCAAACCTCTCACTGACATGACAAGAAAAGGGACGGATTTTTCTAAATGGTCGGACAAAGCTTGCCAAGCTTTTTCCTCTTTGAAAAAATGTTTTGCTTCGGCACCCGTTCTCATCCAACCAGATGCATCACAGCCGTTCGTTGTGGAGGTGGACGCGTCTGACGTAGGGGTGGGTGCAATATTGTCCCAGGGTCCGTCCCCTGGTAAATGGCATCCGTGCGCTTTCTTTTCTAAAAAATTGTCGTCCGCCGAAAGGAATTATGATATCGGCAATAGGGAACTTTTGGCCATTAAGTTGGCTTTTGAAGAATGGCGTCACTTTTTGGAGGGGGCAGTCCACCCGGTCACCGTCATTACTGATCACAAGAACCTGCTGTATTTGGAATCTGCTAAGCGTCTGAATTCCAGACAAGCTCGATGGTCGTTGTTTTTTACCAGGTTTAATTTTGTTGTCACTTATCGCCCTGGATCTAAGAATGTTAAGGCGGATGCCTTGTCTCGCAGTTTCCCAGGGGCCGGGAAAATGGATGACCCGATTCCTATCCTTCAGGAGGGGGTGGTAGTGTCGGCTGTATGTTCTGAGCTTGAGGAGGAGGTGTTAGAGGCTCAGGGGACGCCCCTGCAGGACCTCCAGGGAGACTGTTTGTCCCAAATCAGTTGAGACAAAAGGTTATTGAGGCACATCATAATTCTGCTTTAGCAGGACATCCAGGGAGTAAGGCTACTTTAGATCTCCTTTCTCGCCGGTTTTGGTGGCCTAACGTTAATAAAGATGTTTTAACTTTTGTCGCGTCCTGGGGTTTGTGCTCGCTCTAAGACCCCTCATACCCGTCCGTCTGGGACCCTCTTACCCTTGAAACTTCCGGAGCGTCCATGGACTCATTTGTCTATGGATTTCATCACGGACCTTCCTCAGTCGTCAGGGAAGACTGTCATACTGGTGGTTGTTGACAGGTTCAGTAAGATGGCACATTTCATTGCTCTTCCTGCCCTCCCTAATGCTAAAACTCTGGCGCAGGTGTTCATTGGGGAGATTGTGAGACTTCATGGGTTGCCTTCTGATGTGGTGTCAGATAGGGGGTCTCAGTTTGTGTCCAAGTTTTGGAGGGCATTTTGTTTACGTCGGGGGATGCAATTGTCATTTTCCTCGGCTTTTCATCCGCAGACCAATGGTCAGACAGAGCGTCTGAATCAAAGCCTAGAGACTTATCTTCGGTGTTTTGTCTCAGAGAACCAGGAGGACTGGTCTTCTTTCTTGCCTCTGGCAGAGTTCGCTCTTAACAACAGGCGGAGCGAGTCCACTGGTAAGTCCCCGTTTTTTGGGGCATATGGTTTTCATCCCCAGTTTTGTACATTCAATGGGGGGGTCCCTTCTGGGGTTCCTGAGGAGGAGCGTTTCTCGTCGTCACTTGCTTCAGTGTGGAGAGGTGTATTGAATAATCTGAGTGCTATGGGGAACCGTTATAAACGTATGGCTGATAGGAGGAGAGTTTCTGGTCCAGATCTTAATGTGAACGATCTGGTATGGTTGTCTACCAGGAATATAAAACTTAAAGTTCCCTCCTGGAAGCTGGGCCCCAGATTCATCGGGCCGTACAGGATCAGTTCCATAATTAATCCTGTGGCATTTCGTCTGGACCTCCCTCCTACGTTTAAAATCCACAATGTGTTCCACAAGTCATTACTTAAGAGGTACGTGGCACCAGTCATACCATCACCTCTACCTCCTCCTCCAGTGGTGGTCAATGGTAACTTGGAGTTTCAAGTGTCAAAGATCATTGACTCACGTCTGAATCGCCGGTCCCTTCAGTACTTGGTGCATTGGAAGGGGTATGGTCCAGAGGAGAGGACGTGGGTTCCTGCGTCTGACATTAACGCAGATCGTTTGGTGCGGACCTTCCACAGAACTCACCCGGGCAAACCTGGCCCTGAGGGTCCGGAGGCCCCTCGTAGAAGGGGGGGTACTGTCATGTGTGCATTGCCACGAAGATCGTCGCGGTTGCACATTCTGACTTCTCACAGCTGAGTTGCTGTTTCTTTGTGTTTGGCAGTTAGGGAGTTAATTCTGTCTGTGCTCAGTTCTGGGACTGGGTGCAGTTTCTCCCGGCTGCAATTAATTATTTGTTGATTGGTTTCCTTTAAATCTCTGGTTGTCTGTGTTGGGAGTTGCCAGTGAAATTCTTCATGCAGACCACAGATAGGATTGTATCTGTATAGACTTAAGTTGAAGAGCTCCTTGGTTGTTTTGGGCTCACCTTGCTTGGAGTTTGATATCCCAGATCATTTGTGTTCCTTCTGTGTTTGAGTGTGTATGCAAGTCTGTGTTTTCTCCAGTCTGTCTGATATGTCTAATCTGTGTATTTAGCAGAGATCAGCCCATATTCCTTTGGTGGTAATCAGTATCCTTCTTAGGACTGATTACAGGGTTCAGGGACTGATAGGAGACAGGGTTAGGCTGGAGACTTGGACCTCTGAACCATTATCAGTACCTCCAAGGTGAGGGATTAGTTAGGACCCCAGTTTAGGGTCAGGTTAGACCCCCGGTCCTCCTCTTTCCTGTGACAGTGTATCAAGTCCTCAAGATTAACCCTGAGTTCAACGGATATCGTGTCAGGTAAATCTATTCTATATTTACATGCTGATGTTGCTAATCTATATGTTGTATAGAGTGTTGTTCTTTTAAGAATAGTTTACTGACATCGTACACATATCATAAGACCGCGTGACAACAGCGTCATGAGTTTCGAAAGCGCAATGGGTTATGTTTCTACTGTGGTGATGCCTCTCATGCTATTTCAGTCTGCCCTAAGCGGGGAAGACATTTTGCACGCTCAGTTGTCTTGGGTAGTGTTCAGACTAAGTTTTTATTAGCTGTCACTCTGATATGCTCTCTGTCCTCATTTTCTGCTCAGGCTTTCGTTGATTCTGGAGCAGCTATTAACCTGATGGATTATGATTTTGCTAAACGTTGTGGGTTTCCCTTGATACCCCTACAGAAGTCTATTCCTCTACTGGGGATCGATTCTACCCCTTTGGCTGAGAATACACCCCAGTTTTCTACTCAGGTGATAATGAGGGTTGAACCTGATCACCAGGAGTGCTGCAAATTTTTGGTTCTATATAATCTGCATGACATTATAGTGCTGGGTTTCCCTTGGTTACAGTCTCATAATCCTGTTTTGGATTGGAAATCTGTGTCTGTAACCAGTTGGGGCTGCCAATGTGTTAATACCAACACTCCTGTTTTTTCTGCCTCCCCCCAGGCTGAGGATGTTCCTGACTTTTTGTTTGATTTTTCTGATGTGTTTAGCGAAAGTAAATCTGCATCCTTACCTCCCCATAGGAGCTATGACTGCGCTATTGAATTAGTGCCAGGTAGTAAATTCCCTAAAGGTCGCCTTTTTAACTTGTCTGTACCTGAACATGACGCTATGCGGTCTTATATCAAGGAATCATTGGAGAAGGGTCATATCAGACCATCCTCTTCACCCTTAGGTGCCGGTTTTTTCTTTGTGGCCAAAAAAGATGGTTCATTAAGGCCGTGTATTGATTATCGTCTCTTGAACAATATTACTGTGAAATATCAATACCCGTTACCCTTGATTTCTGACCTGTTTTCCAGGGTGAAAAACGCTACTTGGTTTACCAAGCTTGACCTCAGGGGGGCGTATAACCTTATTCACATTAAGCACGGGGATGAATGGAAGACGGCATTTAACACCCCTGAAGGGCATTTTGAGTACCTTGTGATGCCCTTTGGGCTCACTAATGCTCCTTCCGTCTTCCAGTCCTTCATGAATGACATTTTCAGGGATTTTGTGGACAAGTTTCTGATTGTTTATTTGGATGATATCTTGATTTTTTCTAATGACTGGGACTCTCATGTGAAACATGTTCGAACTGTATTCCAGATTTTGAGAGAGAATGCTCTGTATGTGAAGGGATCAAAGTGTCTTTTTGGCGTACAGAAGATCTCATTTCTGGGATTCATTTTGTCCCCATCTGTTATTGAAATGGACCCGGTCAAGGTTCAGGCCATCTGTGATTGGGTCCAACCTACTTCATTAAAGGCTCTTCAGAGATTTTTGGGTTTTGCCAATTTTTATCGTAAATTTATTGGTAATTTCTCGGTTATTGTTAAACCATTAACTGATTTGACCAGAAAGGGTTCTGATGTGGTGAATTGGCCTCCTGAGGCAGTCTCTGCGTTTCAGGAACTTAAGCAGAGATTCACTTCTGCTCCTGTTCTACGGCAGCCTGATGTTTCTCTGCCATTTCAGGTGGAGGTTGATGCCTCTGAAATTGGGGCAGGTGCCGTTTTGTCCCAAAAAGATCCAGAGACCTCTAAAAGTAACCCTTGTGCCTTTTTCTCTCGAAAATTTTCTCCTACTGACCGTAATTATGACGTGGGTAATCGGGAGTTATTGGCCATGAAGTGGGCTTTTGAAGAGTGGAGACATTAGCTGGAGGGAGCCAAACATCAGGTGGTGGTCCTTACGGACCATAAGAATCTGGTCTATCTGGAATCTGCCAAGCGACTCAATCCTAGACAGGCCAGGTGGGCCTTGTTTTTCACACATTTTAATTTTGTGGTTTCCTTTCTTCCTGGCACTAAGAATGTTAAGGCGGATGCCCTCTCGAGGAGTTTCCTTGCGGACTCTCCTGAGTTATCTGATCCCTCTGTTATTTTGAAGGAGGGTGTAGTTCTTTCCGCCATCTCGCCCAATTTGAGACTTGCTCTGGAGGGGTGTCAGGAGGATAGGCCCGAGCGCTGCCCTGTTGGAAAATTGTTTGTCCCGGACCAATGGAAAAAGAGTGTGATGTCTGAGATTCATTGTTCCGCATTGGCTGGGCATCCCAGAATTTTTGGTACCTGAGACTTGGTTAGTCGGTCCTTTTGGTGGCCTACCTTGTCTCGCGATGTCAGGGAATTTGTGCAGTCCTGCGGGACTTGCTCTCGCTCCAAGCCTTGCTCTCGCTCTAGTGGTTTGTTGATGCCATTGCCTGTGCCCAAGAGACCATGGACCCATATCTCTATGGATTTCATTTCCGATCTTCCTGTTTCTCAGAGAATGACCACCATCTGGGTAATTTGTGATAGGTTTTCCAAAATGATACATCTTGTGCCATTACCTAAGTTGCCTTCCTCCTCTGAATTGGTGCCGTTGTTCCTTCAGCACGTGGTTCGTTTACACGGCATTCCTGAGAACATTGTGTCTGACAGAGGAGTCCAGTTTGTTTCCAGATTTTGGAGGACTTTTTGTTCTAAACTGGGTGTTCAATTGTCTTTCTCCTCGGCATTTCATCCTCAGACCAATGGTCAAACTGAGAGAACAAACCAGACATTGGAGACTTATCTAAGATGCTTTGTGTCTGCTGATCAGGATGACTGGGTCTCTTTTTTGCCTTTGGCTGAGTTTGCTCTTAATAATAGGGCTAGCTCTGCCACTTTGATGTCTCCGTTTCTCTGTAATTCTGGGTTTCACCCTCGATTTTCTTCAGGACAGACGGAGGCTTCTGTCTGTCCAGGTGTTGACTCTGTTGTTCAGCGTATGCAGCAGATTTGGGACCAGGTAGTGGAGAGGTTGTCCCTCTCTCAGGAGAAGGCCCAGCGGTTTGCTAACCGGCATAGGACTGATGGTCCTCGGTTTAAAGTGGGGGACTTGGTCTGGTTGTCCTCAAAGAATATTCCTATGAGAGTAGCATCTCCTAAATTTAAGCCTAGGTTCATTGGACCTTATAAGATCATGGAGATTATTAATCCTGTTTCTTTTGTTTGCTTCTTCCAGGGACATTTAAGATCCATAACGTGTTCCACAAGTCCTTGTTGAAGAGGTTTGTTGAGCCAGTGGTTCCTGCTGCTGTGCCTCCTGACCCTGTTTTGGTTGAGGGCAATCTGGAGTACGTGGTTGAGAAAATATTGGATTCTCGTTTTTCTAGATGAAGACTCCAGTATTTGGTTAAATGGAGAGGTTATGGTCAGGAAGACAATTCTTGGGTGTTTGCTTCGGACATCCATGCTAGGAGACTTATCCGTGCGTATCATAGAACTCATCCTGACCGACCTGGTTGCTCAAATGAGGGTTCGGTGACCCCTCCTCAAGGGGGGGGTACTGTTGTGAATGGGTTTGAGATGATTTCTGAGCGGGGGCTCCCTCTGGTGGTTACAAGCGGTACTAGTGAGGATTGTGAGGACTGGGAATCAGGTGTTACTGACTGGTCTTATATAAGGGAGTCATTTTCCCATCAGGGTTGCCGGTGATCAATTGTTCTGGTCTGAATCCTTCTTTCCAGTTTCCCTTGTAGCCTGCTGTGTCGTGTCTGCATCTCCTGCTATCAGATAAGACAATTTCTTCTTTTGTGTTTTTGCTGTATTTTTGCATTTTGTCCTGCACTTCTGTGGGGGCCTTCAGGGTCCCCTCCGGGGGCTTTTGCCCTCTCAGTTTGGTTCAGCCACTGTGTTTTGTACTTTTGCTTTTTCCAGTTTTTTTTCAGTGGCTGCTGTTTTGATTTTGTTACACCAGAGAACTAATTTAGGTGGTAGAGGTCGTGTGATCTCAGGTGATTTTGAAATTAGTAGAGTTGGTGTTTTTCAGGGTTTTCTGAGATTGCAGTAAGTACCCTTCCTGTCCTTTTCTGTTTAGATAGTTTGGGCCCCAGCGTTTGCTCATACTATTTTCTTTCTGTGTCAGTATTTCCTCTTGTCTAACCGCCATTACATGTTTGGGGGCTTTCTATTATCTTTGGGGTTCTGCTACGGGGCAGATAGCTTTCCTATTTCTGTCTTTAGGTGTAGTTAGTTTCTCAGGCTGTGACGAGGCGTCTAGGACCAACGTAGGAACGCTCCACGGCTGCCTCTAGTTGTGGTGGTTAGTCAGGGTACTGCAATCTCATAGATTCCAACTGCTCTGGTGTATTTCCTTTTTTACCTGCACTCCTCAGCTACCGTAACATAACACAGAAGCCTCCGTCTGTCCCAAAGAAAATCGAGGGTGAAACCCAAAATTGCAGAAAAATGGAGACATCAAAGTGGCAGAGCTAGCCCTATTATTAAGAGCAAACTCAGCCAAAGGCAAAAAAGAGACCCAGTCATCTTGATCAGCAGACACAAAGCATCTCAGATAAGTCTCCAATGTCTGGTTTGTTCTCTCAGTTTGTCCATTGGTCTGAGGATGAAAAGCCGAGGAGAAAGACAATTGAACACCAAGTTTAGAACAAAAATTCCTCCAAAATCTGGAAACAAACTGGACTCCTCTGTCAGACACAATGTTCTCAGGAATGCCGTGTAACCGAACCACGTGCTGAAGGAACAAAGGCACCAATTCGGAGGAGGAAGGCAACTTAGGTAATGGCACAAGATGTATCATTTTGGAAAACCTATCACAAATCACCCAGATAACGGTCATTCTCTGAGAAACAGGGAGGTCGGAAATGAAATCCATAGAGATATGGGTCCATGGTCTCTTGGGCACAGGCAATGGCATCAACAAACCACTAGAGCGAGAGCAAGGCTTGGAGCAAGAGCAAGTCCCGCAGGACTGCACAAATTCCCTGACGTCACGAGACAAAGTAGGCCACCAAAAGTACCGACTAACCAAGTCTCTGGTACCAAAAATTCCGGGATGACCGGCCAACGCGGAACAATGGATCTCAGATATCACACTCTTTTTCCACCGGTCTGGGACAAACAATTTCCCAATAGGGCAGCGTTCGGGTTTATCCTCCTGACACCCTTCCAGAGCCAGTCTCAAATTGGGCGAGATGGCGGAAAGAACTACACCCTCTTTCAAAATAACAGCAGGATCAGATAACTCAGGAGAGTCTGCAAGGAATCTCCTCGAGAGGGCATCCGACTTAACATTCTTAGTGCCAGGAAGAAAGGAAACCACAAAATTAAAACGTGTGAAAAACGAGGCCCACCTGGCCTGTCTAGGATTAAGTCGCTTGGCTGATTCCAGATAAACCAGATTCTTATGGTCCGTGAGGACCACCACCTGATGTCTGGCTCCTCCAGCCAATGTCTCCACTCTTCAAAAGCCCACTTCATGGCCAATAACTCCCGATAACCCACGTCATAATTACGTTCAGTTGGAGAAAATTTTCGAGAGAAAAAGGCACAAGGGTTACTTTTAGAGGTCTCTGGATCTCTTTGGGACAAAACGGCACCTGCCCCAATTTCAGAGGCATCAACCTCCACCTGAAATGGCAGAGAAACATCAGGCTGCCGTAGAACAGGAGCAGAAGTGAATCTCTGCTTAAGTTCCTGAAACGCAGAGACTGCCTCAGGAGGCCAATTCACCACATCAGAACCCTTTTTGGTCAAATCAGTCAATGGTTTAACAATAACAGAGAAATTACCAATAAATTTACGATAAAAATTGGCAAAACCCAAGAATCTCTGAAGAGCCTTTAATGAAGTAGGTTGGACCCAATCACAGATGGCCTGAACCTTGACCGGGTCCATTTCAATAACAGATGGGGACAAAATGAATCCCAGAAATGAGATCCTCTGTAAGCCAAAAAGACACTTTGATCCCTTCACATACAGAGCATTCTCTCTCAAAATCTGGAACACAGTCCGAACATGTTTCACATGAGAGTCCCAGTCGTTGGAAAAAATCAAGATATCATCCAAATAAACAATTAGAAATTCATCCACAAAATCCCTGAAAATATCATTCATGAATGACTGGAAGACGGAAGGAGCATTAGTGAGCCCAAAAGGCATCACTAGGTACTCAAAATGCCCCTCTGGGGTATTAAACGCCATCTTCCATTCATCCCCGTGCTTAATGCGAATAAGGTTATACGCCCCCCTGAGGTCAAGCTTGGTAAACCAAGTAGCACTTTTCACCCTGGAAAACAGATCAGAAATCAAGGGTAATGGATATTGATATTTCACAGTGATATTGTTCAAGAGACGATAATCAATACACGGCCTTAATGAACCATCCTTTTTGACCACAAAGAAAAAACCGGCAACCAAGGGTGAAGAGGATGGTCTGATATGACCCTTCTCCAATGACTCCTTGATATAAGACCGCATAGCGTCATGTTCAGGTACAGACAAGTTAAAAAGGCGATCTTTAGGGAATTTACTACCAGGCACTAATTCAATAGCGCAGTCATAGCTCCTATGGGGGGGCAAGGATGCAGATTTACTTTCGCTAAACACATCAGAAAAATCAGTCAAAAAGTCAGGAACATCCTGAGCCTGGGGAGAGGCAGAAAAAACAGGAGTGTTGGCATTAACACATTGGCAGCCCCAACTGGTTACAGACACAGATTTCCAATCCAAAACAGGATTATGAGACTGTAACCAAGGGAAATCTAGTACAATAATGTCATGCAGATTATACAGCACCAAAAATTTGCAACTCTCCTGATGATCAGGTTCAACCCTCATTATCACCTGAGTAGAGAACTGGGTTTTTTCTCAGCCAAAGGGGTAGAATCAATCCCCAGTAGGGGAATAGACTTCCGTAGGGGCATCAAGGGAAACCCACAACGTTTAGCAAAATCAAAATCCATCAGGTTAATAGCTACTCCCGAATCAACAAAAGCCTGAGCTGAAAATGTGGACAGGGAGCAAATCAGGGTAACAGTCAACAGAAATTTAGTCTGAACACTGCCCAAGACAACTGAGCGTGCAAAACGTCTTCCCCGCTTAGGGCAGACTGAAATCGCATGAGAGGCATCACCACAGTAGAAACATAACCCATTGCGTTTTCAAAACTCATGACGCTGTGCCCCAGAAGCCACTTTATCACACTGCATGGGTTCGGAAGCTGGTTCACAAGGCAACACTATTCCACGCATACCTCTATGCTCACGCAAACGTCTGTCAATTTGAATCGCTAATGACATAGAATCATTGAGACCAGAGGGAGCAGGGACACCCACCATAACATCTTTTACTTTCTCTGACAGACCCTTCCAAAAAAGGGCTGCCAAAGCATCATCATTCCATTTGGTCAGGACTGCCCACTTTCGGAATTTCTGACAGTACAACTCAGCGTCCTCAAGCCCCTGATTTAATGGCAACAAGGTTTTTTCAGCTTGATCAGTGACATTAGGTTTATCGTACAATAACCCCAGAGCCAGAAAAAATGCATCAACATTACTCAAAACAGGGTCCCCAGGTGTCAGGGAAAAAGCCCAATCCTGAGGATCGCCGCGCAGGAGAGAGATGACAATTTGAACCTGCTGTGCTGCGTTCCCTGAGGACTTAGGTTTTAAGGCAAAAAACAACTTACAGTTATTTTTGAAATTCAGAAATTTAGCACGATCCCCCAAAAATAAATCTGGCATGGGGATCCTAGGTTCCACAACTGGCAACCCTGCAAGATAGGTAGCAATACTCCAAACTTCAGTGGCAAGCTGATCCACACGGCCAGACAACTGTGCATTGAGAGAAAAAAAATCCTCCTCAGCACCCAGAGAAAAAGAGGGAAAAAATGCAACAAACAGAGAAAAAAAAAATTCTGACAACTTTCTTTTTTCTTTTTCCTTTTACTATTTTTCCCTTCTGTTGAGTAGCATATAATTTTCAGTTTGGCCGGTGATACTGTTATGATTTGGTAGCTGAGGAGAGCAGGCAAAAACGGCAATACACCAGAGAGGTTGGAATCTACTGGATTGCAGGACCCTGACTAACCACCACAACTAAAGGCAGCCGTGGAGCGTTCCTACGTTTGTCCTAGACACCTCGTCACAGCCTGAGAGGTTAACTACACCTAAAGATAGAAAGAGGAAAGCTATCTGCCCCGGAGCAGATCCCCAAAGAACTTAGGAAGCCCCCAAACATGTAATGGCGGTTAGACAAGAGGAAATACAGACACAGACAGAAAATAGTATAAGCAAACGTTGGGGCCCAATCTTCCTAGACAGAAAAGGATAGGAAGGACACTTACTGCAATCCAAAGAACCCTAAAAAAATACCAACTCTACTAATTGCAAAAACACCTGAGATCACACGACCTCTACCACCTAAATTAGTTCTCTGGTGTAACAAAACTAAGCCGCGGCCACTGAAAAAACTGGAAAAGGCAAATGAACAAATAACAGTGGCTCCAGAAGAACTGAGAGGAGCCCAAGCCCCCCCCTGGGGGGAGGAGACCTGGCTAACCTCACAGAAATGCAGAGAAATATGCAAATGGTAAGCACAAAAACAAAAAACAGAAAATATCTTATCTGAGAGCAGGAGAAGAGGCAAGACTCAGCAAGCTTCCAAGTGAACCAGGAACCACAGTTGAGACAAGAACAATTGATCACCGGCAACCATGATGGGAGGGAACCTCCCTTATATAAGACCAGTCTGTAACTCCTGATTGCCAATCCTCATTGAATGGTTCAGTACTGTTTGTAACCACCAGAGGGAGCTTCTGCTCAGAAATCATTTCTAACACATTCACAACAGGAAGCCCCCAAACATATAATGGTGGTTAGACAAGAGGAAAACACGAACACAGACAGAAAATAGAATGAGCAAACGTTGGGGCCCAAAACTGTCTAGATAGTATAGTACAGAAGAGAAATACTGTCTGCAACCCAACAAAACCCTAGTAAAAATTCCAACACTTCTGATTACAAAAATCCTGAGACCACATGGTCTCGACCACCTATATCAGATCTCTGGTGTGACACGCATCTACCCAGCAGTAAAAAATATCACAGGAACTGAGCACAAATGCAAATACAAAAAGAGAACAGAGAGCAGCGCAAGCCCCAAAGGGGACCTGGCTGAAGTCCAACGCAAGACAGCAAAACACAAGGAAAATCCAACCACAGAAAAAAAAACAGAAAATCACTTATCTGAATGATAGCAGGAAAGCAAGCTGAATTCCAACCTAGACCTGGAAGTAATATTCAAAATCAGATTAGTTTTAAGAGATAAAAGTTTTTTTTGATAAAGAGAGACAGAGAGGAAGATGGCGTACATCCAGGAATCAGTTCAGACGGAGGGGAAATGGAAGAGGGTCTTCCACAAATGTATCGATGGTGGTACCCTCTTCCTCCTCATCATCAGTCTTTTTTGGATCGCAGTTTGGGGATAGGATACGATCTGAGACGGAGACCCCAATAAGTGAAGGTCAAATAATTAATTTGTCACCATATGAGCTATCAGCTGATGAGTATTCAGTACTGCAAAAGGGTTTAAATTTTGTGCCTACGAACTCCTTTAATTGCTTTGAGTGGGTCAAGGATCTTAATTTATTTGGGCTGAATTTCAAATGGAAGCTCTTCTTCCAAAAGCATGATTTTGAACAATGCAGGAGGTTGGGACTATCAGAGGAGGATATGGAGGGCTTCCAAGCCCTAACTAGCCTTCTCAATGAAAATGTACGGGGAAGGGGAAAAGGCCCGTTCACTAGTTTAAGGAGCAAAAGTACAAGAATGCCGCCAGTTGTGGAGGTTACTAGTGTGGATATCTTTGTTAAACTAGTGGAGGCCGAGTTATGCAAAATTCCATGTAATGACCCTCATGACATATCTAATTTATCTGAAAATGAGAGAACGTCCCTCAATAATCTAGAAAGGAATAAAAGTATTATTCTAAAGGCCTCTGACAAAGGCTGAAATCTTGTCCTTAAGGATCACCAGATTTATTTAAAAATGTGTCATACATTACTTCATGATTCGGATACATATGAAGTGTGTTACGGGGGGATCCAACGACCAGATAATTGGAGGAGCTATCTGATATCCTTATGCAGGCAAGGATAGAGCACCCGATATCCGAAAATGAGAGGAATTTTATGATGTCCGTTAAACCGATAATACCAACTTTCCATGCCCTGCTAAAGATCCACAAGGGTTTGGATCCTTGAAGGGTCGTCCGATTGTGGCCGGAATTGATTCATTAACCCAAAACTGTGGTTTATACCTGGATAAGGTTCTGAGACAGTTCGTTGTATTTCTTCCAACATATGTTCGGGACACTTCGCACCTTCTGAACATCCTTGAGGGTGTAATTGTGGAGGCCGACACGTTGGTGGCATCCATCGACATGGAGGCTCTTTACAGTAGTATCCCACATGAGTATGGCATGGAGGCCATCTCTCATTTTCTACAGACAAAGGCAATAGAGTGTCGTGCACATAATATGTTTGTACAAAACCTCCTGTGTTTCACTCTCACCATAATTATTTCTTATTTGATGGCAAGTACTTCCACCAGCTCAGGGGTACTGCGATGGGGAGCCCTTGTGCCCCCACGTATGCTAACATCTTCCTGGGCTGGTGGGAGGAAACCCATATCTTTGGTGAGAGTGACATGTGGTGGAATCCGTGTATTAGCCTCTGGGCCAGATATATAGATGACATCTTGATATTCTGGTCTGGCCCAGAGGAGGATTTCCAACCATTTATGGAGTATATCAATATTAACATGATTGGATTAAAATTTACATCTGAATGTCACAAATCAAGTATTAACTTTCTGGACTTGACAATTTCTAAGGAAACTGATGGTTTTCAGTAGGTGCAGGTGCTAATTTTACCAACTGCGACAAATAACTTACTTAAATGGACTAGTCATCATCCTATTCCCCTCAAGAAGGGTGTGATGAATGGCACACGGACCACCACACGGTAGCCTGGGGTTCACGGCTTGTGATCCCACTGCTGCCACCAATGTGATGAATGCGGCACACACACGACGGCTGCTGCCGTCCGACCCAATGTGTCAGGAATAATCTGCAGGGATTTATAATTATCCCACTTCCACTTAGGAACTTGCAGCTCTCTGGCGCCCCCTTTTAGCCTCAGGTCAGTCAGGGAACTACACCTGGGATAATTAGTCACCAGACGGGCTGCTTGGATGTGTGCTGGCTATTGGGCACGCTGCAGTGAGGAAATTATAATTACTCCGGGCCGCAGCCAGGCAATACACTTATAAAACCCGCTCCGTCACTGCCAACGCCACCCCATAGGTCAACACTTTATACCCCTTCTTTTTAGCTGCCACCAGCTACGATTTTCTTAATGAACAATTTATCAAGAGGGTCCATAGCAACCCCGAATTAATAGCGTAGTTACTTCAGGCACGTGCTAATTCGTTTATAGAGGAGGAGAACCAAACTAATCATTTTATATGTTTATTCCTAAAATGCAGGCAGTGTTTATACAGTATAAAAAGATGTAACAAGCTGAGACAATACAATTATGTACAATGCAGTTAAAAAAAAACAGGGTTAAAGGTGAAAAACTCACATGGCACTCAGATCATGGTCGGCTGGGGGAGGAGCCACACGTCATAGTTCATTTGGAGATCCTTCAGTCAAGTCATCTCCAGCTAAATCTGGGAGGAGGAAGCTAGTTGGAAAACTTATACCCCTGGCTTGTGACCTCACAAAAGAGGATGGTTTTCTGGCCACCTCCCAGGGCTAGAAGTTACAGTTTTAAGCTCTGGAAACTTCTACGGACCATAACTCAGCTCGGGGACTGAGCAGAATAACGGTAGATCTATCAGTGATCTTATTCTGAAATTACTGTTCTAATGAGTCCAAACTGGATGAGATAGTCCATGGTGCACCAGAGAATTCCATCTCTCGGGCTCTGCCGGAGCCACGGGCCCACCAGCACCACGGGAACGACGCCTGATGGACGCATGATTCAAAACAGTAGCTTTCTTGTCTCTAACATAAGCTCCCTGCGAGTTATGACCAAAAGAATGAATTCCCATGATAGCTATGGGACCATCCCGCAGGGTTTGAAGACAAAGAAATTCCTGAGGTGGGGGCAAAAGGAAGGAGTGCTGTACTTTCAAACAGTGAATTGCAGCGAGGCTGCAGGCCCAAGGTGAAGAGGGGGGCGGTTTTACTCTGTGCTGGCAAAACACGATTGAGGTCGTAGTCATCTTTGTGGAAAGTTCTAGAACAGCACAAGGAATGGAACTCCCATTCCAGGGTATCATCACACCTCCCCCTCTTAGAGTGCGCTAAGGAGGCATGACCTGTCGGTAATCCGCCATGCGCACCTCGGCGGGTTCGTCCGGGTAGTGGACCTTGCTCATGCCCATCTGGCATTTTCCCGGCTTGATGGTCAGACCGGCCTGGTGAATAAGCTTGAGCACCTCCTGGAGATGCTGAAGGTGTTCCTCCCAGGTGGAACTGAAGATGGCAATGTTGTCCAGGTACGCCACAGCGTACTTCTCCAGTCCCTGAAGCAGGTGGTAGACCATCCGCTGAAAAGTGGCAGGGGCATTCTTCATGCCAAAAGGCATGACCGTGGACTCATACAGTCCAAAAGGGGTGATAAAGGCGGATCTCTCCTGCGCCGCAGGGCTCAGGGGAATCTGCCAGTATCCCCGGCTTAAATCCATGATGGATATGTACTTTGCATTCGCCAACCGCTCCAGCAGATCCTCGATGCGTGGCATTGGGTGCGCATCAGAGGTAGTGATGGCGTTGAGCCCCCATTAGTCCACGCAGAACGGGGTGGTCCGATCCTTTTTAGGCACGAGAACTACAGGTGAGGCCCACGCGCTTTTGGACTGTCGGATCACCCCCAGCTGCAACATCTCATAGATCTCCTGGCGCATAGTTTGCTGCACCTCCTCAGAGATCCGATAAGGTGTCCGCCGTAGTGGAGCGTGATCCCCGGTGTCCACCTCGTGGACTGCCAACTTCGTCCATCCGGGTCGGTTGGAGAACACGGCCCGGAAGGGTTCCAGTGTGGTCAGCAACTGCGACTGCTGGGGAACGGTTAGCGAGGCATTTACCTCCATGTCCTCAATGGACCCATCGGCCTTGGCTTGGGCCAGCATGTCCAGGAGGGGGTCTTCCTCCCTGTCCTCGGGCAGATTGCAGACCGGTAGGACGCAGGCTTCACGTTCGTGATGGGCCTTCATCATGTTGACGTGAAAGGCCTTGCGCCTACCCAGAGTGTGGTCAAGCGTGACCACGTAGGTGACTGGGTTGAGCTGTTGGTGCACGACGTACGGGCCTTCCCAGGCTGCCTGAAGCTTATTCTTTGGTATGGGGACCAGCACCCACACCTTTTGACCCACCCGGTAGGTCCGCTGCCGGGCATTCTGGTCGTACCAGTGCTTCTGGTCAGCCTGAGCCTGCGTCATGTTGTCATGCACCAACTGCGTCAAGGTCTGCATCTTGTTGCAGAAGCGCATGACATAATCCACGATGGACACTTCCGTGGGGTTTGGCTCATCTTCCCAGGATTCTCTTATCAACTCGCCTGCCATACAGGAGCTCAAAGGGGGAGAACCCCGTCGAGGCTTGCGGAACTTCTCTGTAGGCAAATAGCAGGTGTGGGAGGTACTGCTCCCAATCGTGTCCCTGGGTCTCAACCAACATGTGGAGCATCTGTTTGAGGGTACTGTTAAAGCGCTCACACAAACCATTGGTCTGTGGGTGATACACACTCGATACCATACGCGTCACCTGCATTTTCCTGCAGAGAGCCTCCATTAGGCGAGACATAAATTGGGTCCCTTGATCGGTAAGCATCTCCCTGGGAAATCCTACCCGTGAAAAGATGGTCACCAGTGCATCCGCCACCTTATCTGCCCTAGTTGAGGACAGAGCTACTGCCTCCGGGTACCGGGTAGCATAGTCTACCACAGTAAGGATGTATCGCTTTCCAGAGCTGCTGGGGACGGCCAGCGGGCCTACAATGTCCACCGCGATCCTCTGAAAAGGCTCCTCTATCACTGGCAACGGGAACAGGGGAGCTTTAAGAGCAGGCCCCGCCTTCCCCACTCTTTGACAGGTGATACAGGAGCAGCAGTAGTTAGTCACATCTGTCCCCATCTTGGGCCAATAGAAGTGTTGAGACAGCCGGCCTTAGTTTTGCTGATCCCCAAGTGTCCAGCGAGTGGAATCTCATGGGCAATCCGCAACAACTCACCTCGGAACTGGTGCGGGACGACTAGCTGTTTTTCCCTCAACCACTCCTTTTGGGAATCTCCAGGTACTGTCTCCCGGTACAACCTTCCTCGTTCCCAGAACACCCTCTCCTTATCAGTCATGGAGGTGGGCGTTTCGGAAAGGTGCCTCAAGTTCTCCAGGCTCGCATCTGAGTGCAGAGCGGCCTGGAACTCCTGGCTGGAGGCAGCCAGAAGTGATGTCAGGGTTCCTTCCTCACTGGGACCGGCTCTGGGTCCACCTCTGGTTCAGTCTCTCCTGTAGCGGAGGAGGGTCCAGATGGCAGGGCGCTACCTGCGATCCAGGCACTCTGACTGCGGGTGACAGCAGCTACATATGCAGTCGACCTGGGGATTTCTACAGACCCATCAGCCTGCGCTGCTATGGGCTCTACCTCCCCATCCATCCCCAACACTTCAGGAGCTTTGCTACTTATGGGCCAGTTACCTTCCTCGGTAGCACTGGTCGGTGTCATGGCGTCACCTTTCTCACGATTCCCATGCACCTCCCCATTTCCTTGAGCACTGTCGCTTGCTCCTGCTAGGGGTTCCTCAGCCGTCTCACTCCACTGAGCGACGTGGCTGAACGCTCCTGTACCTGTGGACACATCTACCACTTCAGAGAAAGGGTTAACAGGTTCAGATGGCACAGATACATCACTATCAGCATCATTCCTAGGGAAAGAAAGGTCATCAGTTGCATCATCACTTAGCAAAGCATTGGCAGGTAAAGGGTATGCCACACTAAGCGAGATCGCTAGCGAGATCGCTCAAGCGACAGCGATTTTGTGACGCAGCAGCGACATCATTAGCGACGTCGCTATGTGTGGTATGTAGCAGCGATGCGCCCCCCGCTGTGATGTCGCTGATTGTGCACGAACGGTTTGGGCCGTATTTTGATCGTTGGCGTCCCGCTGGTGAGCCTGAATCGCTGTGTTTGACACCTTTTGTGAACGATGAGCGACCTTGTTGGTGACGCATATGACAGCGGCGCAGGCGGGACTAGGTTTTCTTTAGTAACGCCCCTCAGCTCCGATTGCTGGCCACATCACCTCAGCAATAATAAATGGCAAATCGGGGCAAACGCAATAGCAGCACAAACTGTCACTTTGCGATCACAATGGCGTGTCATGTCTGTGTGGCTGGGGCACCTAGCTGGGACCTGTAGCTTTGTGATTGCAATGGCGTCACGTGTCTGCGTTGTTGGTGCAGTCACATTGCGATCGCAATGGAGTCTCATGTCGGCGTGGCTGGGGCGCCTGACTAAGACCTGTAACATTGCGATCGCAATGGCGTTGCGTGTCTGTGCGTTGTTGGTGCAGTCACTTTGCGATCGCAATAGCGTCTTGCGTCGCAAGTGCGATTAGTTTATAGCGTACGTACATCGTGACGTCACGACGCTGGCGTCGTTCATGCGGCGTTATTCATATCTTGTGACTATGGCCGCAAGGCAGCGTGCAGCAGCCTGGGGGAAGCTGAGGTGCGTTACCTCATAAGGAAAAGTGATGCATTGGACTATGGGTGCAGCATCCTGACAGCGCGTCCCATGCATCACAAAAAGGCAGTGCTGCGTCGGATCCAGAGGGGCCTTGCTCGGCGTTTCGGGGTGCAGAGGACTATGAAGCAGATAAGGAAGAAGCTGGCGGACCTGCGCTCCCGGTCGAGCGATAGGGTCGCCAGCATCCGTGCACAGCTTCGGAGGCATCGTGTGAGTGTTGGTGAGGGTTTCTGGAGAGGCTAGGTTAAGGCTGTGACGGGACTACCAGTAGTGAGTTACAGGCACTGACGGAAGTACTGGCAGTGATGGGGTTACGAACAGTGACGGGAGTACCATTAGTGATGGGGTGACGGACAGTATAGTCCTCCATACAGTATTATGGGCACCACATAGTGCGCCATACAGAATGGGCCCATATGATGCTCCATATATAAATGTGATGTTCCATAAATAATGAACTCCATATGATGCTCTAGTATATGATGGGCCCCATATATAATTCTCCAGTATATAATGCTCCCCATATATTGCTTCAAACATTAAATACAATGGAAAGACCTCTCCTCGCCGGGCACTGCTCTACTCTGGACTTGTCAGGAAATGCGGAAGATGTCACAGAGGTGGAGCAGGAAGGTGTTGACGAGTACCAATAGTGAGGGGGTTACAGGCATTGACGGAAGTACTGGCAGTGACTGGAGTACCAGTAGTGATGGGAGTACAGCAGTGACGGGGTTTGTAGAAGGACTATTTCGCTGAATTGTATTTTTTAATTGCAGCACCACCTTCACCTGCAGCTGCACCACCATCCCCCGCAGCCCCCGCAGCGCCATCACCAGAGGCATCACCATGTCCAGGCACCCATTCACCTGCACCTATGAGTCGCACGTACAGTACCAGGGCTTGTGGGGTACTCGGCACCGAGCCCGTTCACTTCAATGGGGAGAGGTCAAAGGTAGCGCAGCTCGGTCCGTTGCCCTGGGCGCTCATACAATGGGGGATATTTACAGGGGATTTAGTAATTGTTCGTGACGCCACCTGTGGTTTCTGATCAGGGTGACCAGCGCTGCAGGGTGAATCCTCAGAGGGTTGTTACTGGGCAGCAAGATGTTAAGTCTTCCACAGGTAAGACTGGTCCCTCTGGGTATATGGCGGTGCAGGGTGCAGGCAATAAGGCAGACACACACAAGTCAGTCTCTTTCCATACCTTTACTAGTGGTATTTGCAGGTATGTCCCGGGAAGCTGCTCAGGGTGGAGGATGCACATCCAGTAATCACTGAGTAGGTTTAAGGCCTCCTTTCTTCCAATGTGTGTGAGTTTCTAACCTGCATGAAGCCAAGTTTAACTCCGTGTAGAACAGCTACGCCCCACCGACATTGTGGTGGAGCCTTCTTTTGGACAGAACTAAGTCTATGTGGCTGATCAGGCCTGACTCCTGTTCTTCCTGACCCCGGTTACATATCAGCACTGAAGGGCCCCCTCTGCGACCTGAAGTCCAGCAGGGTCCCCGGTTTCTCCCACTAGCCGTGAAGGAACTAGCAAGCTCGGACCCGGTGTCCGGTTGGGCAGAGTGGAGGTCAGCTATCGTTGCTATTTCTCCTCAGTCACTCTTTCTTCTTCTTTACCACTCGCCTGTCGCCCTACTCGCACCCTTAACATAAGCACAGGCAACAGTAGGTGTAGTCGTCAGCTTCCTTCTATCCACAGCTCACTGACCGTTTCTCAGTCGACTCGTTGTTACAAATAACTGTAGTTCCCTTCCTTCTGCTCCTTCATAGGCTCTGTCCAGAGTAGCTATCAGGACTTTCCGTCAGACTGATTTCACGCTCACTCCGAGAGTCACTTTCCACGTTCATAGGGAACTAACAGTCAGCCTGTTCTGAGGTAACAGCTCGTCTTTCTTCCTCTGTCTCATCTGACAGGAATCACCAACCATGTGAACACGCACTGGCTCAGACAAAGCTCTGACTAGACTGAACTCACTGCTACGTCTCCCACACCCTTATATAATCTAAGGCTCCCTCTAGTGGCACTATAGGGAAGTGTGGAGTGTGAATGAATATCAGGTGTTTGTGCATTACCTTTCTGTGCATCCTCCAGGGAACATGTGTCACCAAGCGCAGCTGGGCCACACACCTACCCCGCCTCCACTTTTGGGGTCATCATCCCCATCCCCATCCCCCCTAGGATTCTCTCCAGCGTCACTCCGTGACGCGTATGCAGGCTCGCCTTCAGGTAATTTACGCACAAGTTTGACAACTTTGTTAGGTCTTAAAATGTTTAAGGGCTGTTGTGATATATATATTTTTTCTGTGTTTCCCTAGCCGGAGATGCCGCAGGTTCTGGATGGGCCGTAAGTGGGTCTTCAGGGGAACTGCAGTCGCCCTCAAACCGTAAGTGCACAGCAAACATGTAACATGTACATGTTGATGTTGCAACAGAATTCCCTGTTAACTGTTACCATTACCTCCACAGAAATCCCCACTGCCCAGGACCTGCGGATGTCACACCGACGGATGATGGCAGCCATGCATGAACATGGGGTGATGCTGGAGAGGTTTCTGGCTGCCCTAAAAAGGGGGGGCAGTAGTTAATTTTTTTTGTTTTGTTTTTTTTTTATTATTATTATTTGTATTTTATTGTTTTTTTATTTTTAGTTTTTTTCTTACTATGTTATATATATATTATGATATATATGCAAAAAATATATATTATATATATTAAGTTTATATACTCAGCTGTGGTGTATTATTTTTTATTATAAGGTTTTAGCGCTAGTGTGACCAGGGCCTTTAAAAGAAATGTTGTTAATTTTTTAAATTTTTTTCATTACATTTTTTACCAATGCTGGAACTCCTATGACTGCTGGTTAGTGTTGAGCGATACTGCTCGATATCTAAAAATATCGTATCGAAATGGTATCGCCGATATCACTAAATATCGTCGATATCCGATTCTGATACCGGAAGTCCCATGTAAGTCTATGGGAACAAAATATCGCAACAAAAAAAACCCTTTCTTTCGTTGTAAACACAAAATATACACACATAGAATACATATATATATATATATATATATATACATGTCATTGTGACATATATATATACATATATTTATAGTTTATACACTTCTACATAGTAAAATAGACTCTGATTCAATTGCCGGGTAAAGCCGTGACATACCCCATAGAAGTCGATGGGCTCGGTGCCGAGTACCCCCAAAACCTCTGGCTCTGTGCGACTCAACTTGGGCGTCACGAACAGGATTCTGTAGCTCGCTATAAGCGAGTCCTGTGTGCCTGAATTGAACTGGTTTTGTGCTTGAGAATTGCTAAAATCATCAGAGAATGTATTTGCCATTTTTCAGCCATATCTGCGTCACGACGAGGCACTGGTGAAGAAGAAGGGCGTGCTCTTCGTGGGTGTCACTCAGTGGCGCGAAAAAGATGGCCGACCACTGTAAATGGTACTGCAATGTAACATCGTGCCCCACAGCTCTTCAGTTCCGCCTCCTCATCCTCCTCAGTGTGCGGAAACTAACACGAAGGTCCCGCCTCCCTACAAAAGAGGGGCCCTCTCCAGATGCTAATGACACATGTGACTTGGCAGAGATGGCTAATGGACACGAGCAGAAGTGTGAAGGGATGGAGCAGTCAGAGCTCTCCCCCCACGGAAGCGACCCGATCGCCACGGAACCACCGTTGGGCACCCGGCCTGGAAACCCTCCTACGCTGCAAGAAGCGGAGGATACCCTAAGAGGCCTGGCCCGGCACCGGGAGGAGGTCGCCAGGATGGAAGCCAGCTGGCGTGCCCTAAAACTAAACTTGGAGCGGCGCCAATCCCTCTTACCTGAAGTGTCTGTACCGGAAGGTGAGGCACCCGTTCTAGTAGAGGAGCCCTTGCAATGTGATCCGGTTGACGTTGTCGCAGTGGAGGCACCCGTTCCTGCAAAAAACTGCACCGGCAGCACCCCAGATCCCGCTGTCTGCCCCCGTCGCTGAGACAGAAGAAGCGACACCCGTCCTCATGGAGGAGGCCGCGCAGGCACCAGAGGTCTACCTGCCTGTACCGGAGCCCCGACTGTCATCTGTTCCAGAGCCGGCTGCTTCCTCCGCAGGTGAGCGCCGCCAGGACTGGGGGCGCCAGGAGAGCTGCCGCAAACCGGACACTGTAAGCTGCAGTTTGATGGTGGAGACATTGAGCTGCTGGTGGAGGAGAATTTCAACCGGCGTCAGGAGGAAGAGTGGAGACGTTGGGAGCGGGAAGCAGAGCGACAAAGGGAGCAGCGAGAAACCCAAAAGCTTCGCCAACGTCAGCTGGAGAAGGACCGGGCAGATAAGGACTGGATGAGAAAAGATAAAGGAACCCTGTGGGAGCCGCGGCGTAAGGGTGCAGTACGGAGCTTTAAATTGAAAGGTGGTTGGGGCTTCATCCAGGAGCCTGGACTTTATTTAGAAGTTTTTGTGAACCGGCGGGACGTGGAGGCTCACCTCCCAGAAGGACACCCGGGGAGGGACCTGTTGCCAGGAGACTTGGTGTAATGTATGTAGTACAGTTCATATAGCGTCTTGTGCTTGGGTGCGATGAAAACACAGGAGTCACAGGTTTGATATAGAAAAGTCCTGTATTACTTCATACAAGTTGGCAGAAATAGTCACACAGTTTGCAGACACAGAAACAGGAGACACAGCAGGCCAGAGTAATCCAAGCTCAGCAATCACTCTCCAATACAGATTCAGGATCTTCTTCTCTGTTACCGTAAGTCCATGCAAACGTGGGTCTTTCAAAGAGCAGGGTTCAGAGTCCACAAGTGCTTCAGAGTTCCTCAGTAGGAATAGCTGGAGTACAAGGTCCAAGGCTTACAGGAGTCAAGTCACAGGTTCACTGCAGGCTAGATTCTGAAGCACTGATTGCTCAGCTGTGGCTGCTTAAGAAGCAAAGGAGAGAATCAGGGCGGGAACATGCAAGCTGGAAACTCCATTTTGACTGAGGGCAAGATAGCTGCAGCAAGACAGAAAGTAAAATGGCTGACGAACAAACTGAGTTTCAGGAATATATACATAGAACCTTACATTACTCCCCCCTTAAGGACAACCTCCGGATGACCTCAGACCAGGCTTGTGTGGGTACCTCTGATGAAACTGACGGAGCAAGCGAGGAGCATTAACGTTATTGACCGGTTCCCATGAGTTGTCCTCCACTGGGTAGCCCTGCCATTTAATCAGATATTGTAACTGATTTCTATACAACCTGGAATCTAAAATCCTTTCCACCACAAATTCTTCCTGACCATCGACTAGCACTGGGTCAGGGCAAGGAGAGGAATGTCCAGGAAACGTATTGGGTGTCGCAGCCTTTAGTAGGGATACATGAAAGACAGGGTGGATTCTCATAGTTCTGGGCAGTTGAAGACGACAAGCAACGGCACTTATAATTTTACTGATTTTATAGGGTCCAATGTACTTATGTCCCAACTTAGACGATGGAATCCTTAACTTAAGATTTCTGGTTGACAGCCAGACCAAGTCTCCTACCTTGAAAGCTGGTGCAGGTTTACGAAATTTATCTGCTGCTTTCTTGTACCTTTCTTGAGCCGATTCCAGATTTTCCTTTAGAAGATCCATATTCTTCTGTAAAGACGTGATTCTTTCAGCCACTGCTGGTAAAGGCGTTTCTATGGGAAATCGTGGTAGAATGTTAGGATGATAACCTAGATTAGAGTAAAAAGGAGACTGTTTAGTGGAGGCACTCTGAGAGTTGTTATACGAGAACTCAGCTAATGGAAGTAGATCCACCCAATCATCCTGTAGGTGGCAGATAAAGCAGCGGAGATACTGCTCCAGGGTTTGATTGGTTCGTTCGGTCTGTCCATTAGTCTGGGATGAAAAGCAGAAGAAAGGTTTACTTTAATGTCCAATGCTGCACAGAAATTTTGCCAAAACCTAGAAGTGAATTGCACCCCTCGATCCGAAATAACCTCATCCGGTACTCCATGTAAGCGAAACACATCTTTAATCATCAAATCTGATGTCTGTTTTGCAGTGGGTAAGCCGACACAAGGGATAAAATGAGCTGCCTTTGTTAGACGGTCAACCACCACTAGAATGGTGTTCTTCCCCTGAGAGGTTGGTAACTCCACAATGAAGTCCATAGAAATGGATCCCCACGGCGGGACGGGGTGGGAAGAGGCTGTAACAGACCAGTTGGTGAGGAGCGAGGTGTTTTGCATCTTGCACAGACCTCACATGAAGTGACATAATTCAAAACATCCTTCCTGCAAGTGGGCCACCAAAAGAAACGAGAAAGAAATTCCTGTGTCTTTAGAATTCCTCTATGCCCAGCTATCTTGGAATCGTGAATGAGTTGCAATACTCTTAATCTGACTGTTTCAGGAATATACAGACGTTGTCCCTGAATCCACACACCATTCTTAAAGACAAGACTTACGTCCCTTGGGGGTTGTGCCAAAAAGGAATCCGCATGGTATGCTTCCTTGATGTCCTTAAGTAGGTCTTGATTATGAATTACTCCTAGGAATCTAGAGTCAGGAAGAATAGTCTTAGGAGGAGTAATTGGACGTGTCTCTGCTGAGTAAATCCTAGAGAGTGCATCAGCCTTTCCATTGCGCGATCCTGGTCTATAAGAGATGATAAAATTAAATTGGTTTAAGAAAAGATTCCAGCGAGCCTGGCGAGGAGTCAGGCACTTAGCCGACCTGATAAACTCAAGGTTACGATGGTCTGTCAGGACGACTATTTGCTGTGCAGCTCCCTGAAGAAGGTGTCTCCATTCTTTGAAGGCGGCAATAATGGCCAACAACTCTCTATTGCCCACATCGTAGTTCCTCTCAGCCGAAGACAACTGCTGGGAAAAGAAGGCACAGGGATGCAAGACATTCTTCTCACCTGTTCTCTGAGAGAGTATAGCTCCAACGGCACAGTCTGAAGCATCCACCTCTATTATGAAGGCAAGCTCGGGGTTGGGATGTACTAGGATAGGTGCAGTGGTAAATTTATCTTTTAGACGGGAAAATGCTTCCTGGGCTTGGGGAGTCCAGGAAAACCTAGACTCTTTCCGGGTAAGTTGAGTGATAGGTGACACTACCTCAGAGAAATTTCTAATGAAACGTCTATAGAAGTTGGCAAACCCGATGAAGCGCTGTACCTCCTTCACATTTCTAGGACTTGGCCAATCCTTGATGGCTTGGGTTTTGCTTCCATCCATACTAATTCCTTGTGTAGACAGTACATACCCCAGAAATTGAATTTCGGTCCTATGGAATTCACACTTTTCAAGTTTGATGTAAAGATGATTTTGTCTTAGACGTTCCAAGACCATTCTCACATGTCCATGATGTTCCTCTGTGGAGTTAGAAAAAATTAGAATATCATCCAAATAAATTACCACGAATGTATCTAGGAGATCCCTGAAGATGTCATTCACCAAGTGTTGGAAAGTGGCTGGGGCGGTACTCAGACCAAAAGGCATAACTAGATATTCAAAGTGTCCATAGCGTGACCTGAATGCAGTCTTCCATTCATCCCCAGGTCTAATACGGACTAAGTTATAGGCCCCACGAAGATCTAGTTTAGAAAAAATTTTGGCATGTCGCACTCTCTCCAATAACTCAGGGATTAAAGGCAATGGATAACGGTTTCTAATAGTAACCTTATTGAGTTCCCTATAGTCTACGCATGGTCTCAGAGATCCATCTTTCTTCTTTACAAAGAAGATGGGTGCACCTGCAGGAGATGAAGAGGGGCGTATGAAGCCCTTGGCTAGATTTTCATCTATGTAATCCTTTAAAGCCTTTAGCTCGGGCCCCGCCAGGGGGTAGATCTTACCAAAAGGTATCTCTGCTCCAGGCAATAATTCAATTGGACAATCATATGGACGGTGAGGAGGAAGCTGGTCAGCGTTCTTCTTGTCACATAAATCCACATAGTCCTGGTATACAGCTGGTAGTTCAGGGACTGACATGATTCCTTTAGGAACAGAGCAAGCTGAAACTTTTGGACTCATCTGTTTCTCTGGAAAGTGTAATTCCTTGGTCTCCCAGTTAATGGTAGGATTCTGAGCCTGCAGCCATGGTAGCCCTAGAATAATGGAAAGTGGGGAGAAGAGATAAGCATAAAGGACAGTTTTCTCTGATGATCTTTACCCATAAGAACCCTCAAAGGCTCTGTTTCCTGATCCACTGGTCCAGAGGTCAGCAGGGAGCCATCCACAGTTTCCATCTGTACTGGAGTAGCCTTCTTCACTGAACGTATTCCCTGTTTCAGAGCAAAGGAGACATCCATAAAATTTCCACTTGCCCCTGAGTCGATCATAGCAGAGCTAGACACCCAAGCTGAGTCAACCCAGAGTTTGATGGAAAGAAAGCAATGAGAATTGTTTTTCTTACAACTCAGCTGGGACACCGCTGAGGAAACTTGAAAAATGGCAGCGTTTACACAGTCAACGTCCTCAGAGGTAACGGAGTTTAAGTCAGAGAAATCAAGATCTGTTGCTGCAGATCTCTCTGGAGCCTGAGGCTCGGACCTGACAGATCCCCTCTCGCAACACTCACAATGAATGAGTGCTGCAGTAGTCTTACGAGAACGGCTGGGGCAGTTTATAATGAAGTGCCCTGACTTACCACAATAGAAACATAGATTCTCCTTAAAATGATGTTCCTTGCGTGCATCACTAACCCGTCGTTGTAAAGAGTCTACCTGCATGGGTTCAGGTTCAGGTTCCCGTGTAATCCTACTCAAAGGTTCCTTAGCTGGAGAGGAAGGTAGGAAAAGGTTAGTACGATTGCTTTCGAACCATCTCTCTTGCCTGCGTTCAGTCAGACGAGTATCAATACGGATGCAGTAGTTAATAAAGTCACCTAACGCAGTGGGAGGGTCGGCACGAGCAAGTTCATCCTTAATCAGTGGAGATAACCCCTTTCGAAAAATAGATTTTTTGGCGGAACTGTCCCAGGTGGTATCAAGGGCCCATCTCCTGAAATCCAAGGCATATTCAGCTACCGAGTGCTTACCTTGGCGCAAAGCTAACATGGCTGCTTCAGCTGTTGCACCTCGATTGGGGTCATCAAACACCTGCCCCATGGCTGAAATAAAATCATCAAGGTGATTCAAACAATCATCCTCAGTCTCAATCAGAGGGTTTGCCCACATCAAAGCCTTGTTGGTAAGCAACATAATTATAGTAAGCACCTTAGATCATTCAGTGGGAAATTGTGAAGCATGTGCAGAAAAAAAAAGATTGCATTGATTAATAAATCCCCTGAATTTCTCACGTTCACCGCCAAAACGAAAAGGGGGCAACTTGGGAATCCCAGCACTCGGGGCTACGGCAGGAGCCTGGACTCGCCCCTCTAGAACCTCAATCCTGGCTCGCAAATCCTGGGTAGTCTGTCCAACCATTGCAAATTGTGATTATTGAGGTCCTGTAGATTTGTAAAACGGGTCTTTATATTCTGCAAATCTGCAAGGATATTATCAGTCACTCCGCAAAGTTCCTTTATGCGGGCCTCCATTTTCCAGATCTTTTAAGACAGGATTACTGGAAGAAGAGGAGAGAAACAAAACAATAGTGTTCACCTGTGGCAACACTGCAGAGAGAAAAAAAAATTAAGGGAACTGCTCACCTGGAATGGTTGTGAGAAGTCACAACCACTATCATCACAGAAAGTTTCAACCAGACATCTGATATCCAGAGTTACAGCAGACAAAAAAGAGAAAAGAAAGGAAAAAAAAAAAACAATAGTGTTTACCTGTGGTAACACTGCAAAAAGAAAAAACTTAAGGGAATTGCTCACCTGGAATGGTTGTGAGAAGTCACAACCACTGTCATCACAGAAAGTACAATCGGACGTCTGATATCCACAGTACAGCAGACACAGCCTTCCAGACCCAGCAGACACTAACGTTTTGGCTTCAGAATCTTGTAATGTATGTAGTACAGTTCATATAGCGTCTTGTGCTTGGGTGCGATGAAAACACAGGAGTCACAGGTTTGATATAGAAAAGTCCTGTATTACTTCATACAAGTTGGCAGAAATAGTCACACAGTTTGCAGACACAGAAACAGGAGACACAGCAGGCCAGAGTAATCCAAGCTCAGCAATCACTCTCCAATACAGATTCAGGATCTTCTTCTCTGTTACCGTAAGTCCATGCAAACGTGGGTCTTTCAAAGAGCAGGGTTCAGAGTCCACAAGTGCTTCAGAGTTCCTCAGTAGGAATAGCTGGAGTACAAGGTCCAAGGCTTACAGGAGTCAAGTGACAGGTTCACTGCAGGCTAGATTCTGAAGCACTGATTGCTCAGCTGTGGCTGCTTAAGAAGCAAAGGAGAGAATCAGGGCGGGAACATGCAAGCTGGAAACTCCATTTTGACTGAGGGCAAGATAGCTGCAGCAAGACAGAAAGTAAAATGGCTGAGAACAAACTGAGTTTCAGGAATATATACATAGAACCTTACACTTGGTGACTTACACCCGACACTGGGGTTACAATGGATGGTACTCCCTAAATGTTACCAGAGTGTCAGGAACCTGTGAGACCCTCGGAGCTTTCAGCCTCCCACATCCAGGCCTCTGCAAAAGTGCCCACCCCACGCCGTAAATCTCCCCAGCCCTCCTCAGTGGTCTCCTCAGCAGCCCCAGCTATGGACATGATAAGTATAGCTGGCCCGTACCCGGCGCATGTTAGGCCCCCTGGGGTTCGTTCAGTCCGGGACATAGGGTTCCAGACCCGCAGGGAGATGAAAGAGGTGGCCACACAGACCCAGATAGCGGGTCACGACTTGACTGTACAGGCCACACGACGTCATCAGGTCCTGGTGGTCCTTGGTGCCTCGGATGTTTGGCAAGCATCAGAAGAGTACCAGGTGGTACCTGGAACACCCCTGCCAAAGAATTATAAATAACCCGGACAGGGTCCCTGTATGTAAATAGTTAAATTGTTGATGTACCCGGACGGGTGAATGTTCATAAAAAAGTTTTTTAATTTAATAAAAAAAAAAAAACACAGTTTTCATTACTTTTATTACAGTCTCATCCTGCGACGCCATCGATCTCTTGTAAAAAAATGAAAAAAAAAAAAAGTATACCACCTGACCGACGCAGTCCATAGTAACGAGTGTCCCACGACGATCCAGCTCTGCTACATCAGAATGACAGGCAGAGCCTGTCATCCCGGCGCAGCACAGCTGATTACCTGCTTCCCCGGCGGTGACGTCATCGGACTGGTTTACGGCCGGGATTACCCTGCAGTCACTGCAGTTATCGCGAAAAACTGCATGTGACCGCCAGGGAGAAGATAATGGCGGCCATCAAGCAGTCCAGGACGTGACCGCCGGAGATCTTCTGCCAGGTAAGTGCCGCTGACTCCTGACAGACCCGACCGACGGACACTCACAGTGACAGTGACAAATCCGATTCCGGTATTCGATAAGACGAAAATATCGAAACAAATTATCGAAAGGCCGATAGAGCTAATATCGGCCGATACCCGATATTTGCAGTATCGTATCGCTCAACACTACTGCTGGTACTCCCATGTCCCCGTGTGTGACAAGTAGAAACAAGTAGATGTAATAAAAATACAAATTTTTAATAGTTGTCAACAAAATTGTTGACATTAATAAGAATAAAAGACCACAATTCACTAGATAAATAAGATTTTTATTAAAAAAAATGTAACAATGTAAAAAAAAATTGACAACAAAAAAATTTTGAAAATATTTTAAAAACTACAGCTGCTGGTAACATGGATCGTTGCCATTACCACGTTGCCTTGGCGGAGTATAAAAATAAGGTGGAGCAACAACGTTTGGGTTTTGTTGATTTATCCCAATTGGGTTCGGCACAGGATTGTGCGGCCATGAGTATTCCGGGTACTGCGGTCTGGCTGTGACGACATAACTGTTATCAAGGTTTCCTAATGACGCTTGAGTCAGGACTTCAAACATGAGTCTCTCTGCATGAACCCGCTGTATAGGATCCAGTGTTGGGAGCTTCTCATTAGCGTAGTAAGCAAAGCCAGTTATTTTTGGTTGGTCTTTTTCCGCCGTAAGGACTTTTTTAGCTATTTCAATCAGTTCTGGAGTAGCCGAGGTGGGAGCCTTCCTTTTTCTGCCAGAAAATGTAAGTCGGCTCCGCACAGATGAGGATGGTGGCTCAACTACTTCGTAGTCTTGGACCAACGCCATGCTGTCTTCTTCAGTCGGAGGTGTGGAGACAGCCTCTTCTGTGTCCTGCATGAACAAAAAACGAATGTTAAATCACAAAGAAAAAGAAATTTATCTTCACACTATAACACCCAAATACAGCAAAAATGTGTAAACGACACTTGTAAATGGATAGGCCTCAACCGTTCAGCTAGATAAATTATCAGTACATGAAGGGATTAATTCAGCCATTTTATCTACATTTCACAATTATATTTTTAATTTCAAGTCCACTTTGGCATGTACATTAAAATGTGTTTTAATACAAAGGTACTTACATGTACGACAGGGGAGTCCGGCTGGACCACCGGGTCTGGTTCCAAAATGGAAGTCGCTTGTCTGGGTACTTCTTGGTCCCTTGTAAAAGAAAATAGCTCAAAGTACCACAATTTGGGGACATACACATCTTCGGACCCGGCTCCAGACTTGGTAGAATTTTGTACTTTATTTAATTCTTTTTTGTAAACAGTGCGGAGGGCCTGAATCCGTTTTTTGACCGATGACTCATCCGCTGGTTCATCGGGATAATGGTTCTTGCACAGCTCCACCAGTTTTTGGTACGCCTCCTTCTTTTTTAGCCTATTCCTGTAATCCTTGACTTTATTTTCCACAGGCAAGGCATCGAGCGGTACATCTCGATGAATTCCCGCAGAAATTCATGCTTATCGGCCATCTGTAATAAAAAAAAGGATTATGTGAGAACGGCATAATGGTTAAATAAAATGCTTACATAGCCTACAACATAGAACACAGCAGCGATCATAAAATGGTGGTGGTGGGCGGGCCAGAACAAAACAATGGCAAACAAAAAAAAAATTGATGGACGACAATGGTTAACAACAGCTGGGATCTTAAAATTGATCTGTAAAATTAATTTTAAAAAAAATTAAAAATTGAATGTTACAAAAAAAAAAATACCTACCTTACAAGACTTGTTTGTGATCCTTGAAAAAAGAAAAAAGGGAAACGCAATAGCGCCACAAACTGGATCGCAGAAAAAATATAACGGCACAGGCACAGACTGGATTGCAGCAAATGCAATAGAGGCACAGACTGAATCACAGCAAATGCAATAGATACACAGACTGGATCGCAGAAAAAAAAGATCAATAACGGAGCAGACTGGATCGCAGCAAACGCAATAGTGGCACAAACTGGATCGCAGTAGCTGCAAAGAAGGCTAGCAGGACGCACTGGAACGATGCTGGAGATTTGAATGAACCGCTTCCGCTCGAGAGCAATGGAAAGGAGCGCTAATACGTCGTCTTTTATGACGCTGTCATCCAATCACAAAGCGAGAGAGCTGTGACATAAACAGTCATGACATATTGTGACCACCAATCTGTGCTGAGGGGTGTGGAAAAGATTGCGCTCAATCACGCCTATCGAGGTCGTGATCTTTGACAATACATGCTGTGTGGCACGTCCTAACGACCGCCGAAAGTCGTTATACAGATCGCTGATCGCTGATGCGTCGTTGATGAGATCTCCCTGTTTGGAAGCTACTAGCGTCCTTAAAGCGATCACACCAACGATCTCGTTAGCTTGCGTCGTTGTCGTGATCGCTATAGTGTGATCGCTTAGTGTGGCAGTACCTTAACACATTCAGTTTCCCATCATCATCAACATCATCATCATGGTTAACGTTAACCTTATTACCAGATTGGGGAGGGGTGTCAGGGACATAGTACGCGACCATCCTCCCCAGATCAGTCCCCAATAAAACATCAGTGGGCAGGTTTTCGGACACCCCCACTTCCTTCACCCCGCTCCCGGCACCCCAGTCAATGAAAACCCGGGCCATCGGCAAGGGGCAGCGGATGCCCCCAATCCTGGTGACAGTTAGGGTTTTCCCCAGAATCAACTCTTCAGGGGCCGCCAGTTCAGGTCGGATGAGGGTTCGTTCAGCCCCGGTGTCCTTGAGGCCTGTAGCCAGACGGGCCCCCACACGGACGGGCTGCACGTTGTCATCAACCCTCCCCACCATACCACCCACCAAAAGAACAGAGGCATTGGGCCCAGAGGCCTTGACTGGGAGGTTCTTCTGCCTCTCCGGACAGGTGGCGCTGATGTGTCCAGTCCTTTTACAGGAGAAACACTGGCGGGGGTCTGATGTAGGCCTGGTGCTGGCAAAGGGGATAGTGCCTCCAGAGGGACGGCTGGCAGGGGCACTGGGGTTGGTTGCAGGCTTACCCCCTCTCCAGCTGGCGGTGACTGGCTTCCGCACCTCGGGTTTCTGGTTGGCCTCATAGCTGTCGGCGATCCGTGCTGTTTTGACCGTTTCCTCTGGTTCTCGGTCCAGGATGAACTGTCGGACCTCAGCTGGGCACAGATGCAGGAACTGGTCTTTGATCATCAGGTCCCTCAGCTTCTCAAAGGTGTTAACTGAAGGTCCATGGATCCAGTGGTCAAAGTGGGTCCTGAGTCCTTGCACCACGTCGCTATAACTGTCGTGTGGGCAACGTTGGAGGTTCCGGAACTTCTTTCGGTATACCTCAGGGGTTAGCAGGTACTTGGCGATCAGGGCCTGCTTGATGGCCTCATAGTCACCATCTTGGCCTGGCGGGAGTGAAGCAAACGCTTCCAGAGCTTTGCCCTTTAGCCCAGGGGTCAAGTACCTGGCCCATTGGTCCTCAGGCAGCTGGTACTGTCTGCAGACTTTCTCAAAGGCCCGCAGAAAAGTGTCCAAGTCTCCGTACTTTTCCATCACGGGAAAGTGCTCTGCCGGGGCTTCGGACTCTGAGCGCTGCTAGGGGCACCGCTCCGGGCTGTGGAGGGCATTGCCCCTTGTCGGAGCAGCTCCAGTTCATGGGCTCCCTGAGCTTCTCGTTCGGCTCTCTCGGCCTCCCGCTGGGCTTTCTCAGCCTCTCGCTGGGCTTGGCGCTCGGCTCGCTGGTCGGCCTCTCGCTTGGCTTGGTCGCTCGGCTCGCTGGTCGGCTCTCTCTTGAGCTTACTGGATCAGCTGCAGACATCTGTCCTGGTCGTCTGTGGGGAGTTGATCCAAGGCTGCCTGCAGGTAAGGGTCCAACCCGCCCTGGGTGTAAGCATTCAGGGGTTGGGCTTCTGCTCCTGCGCCCTCCTCACCCTCAGCGTGGTCCTGTGCCATCAGGGCCTGGATCAGTTGATTTCTGGTTTGGCCCGTGGGGTCAAGGCCTCGGTACCTGCATATTCCAGCAAGAGTTTCCCTTTTCTGCTGTTTATACCACTCTTCTCCCATCTTCTCCCTTGGTTTCCATTGCCAAATAAAAGATAGGATAGAAAAACAAAGAGGAGGGGGGTAACCACAAGTACACACTTAAATTGTCTCAGGACTAGTAAACACTGAGTCTGTTCTCCAAAACTTTTGCTGCAGGGTCCCTGGAAGAACCGTGCAAGTTTTTTAGTGAGAGGAATGATTGCTCAGACCAGATCACTAATGCTCTATAATCCCACCGCTGCCACCATTGTGATGAATGGCACACAGACCGCCACACGGTAGCCCGGGGTATCACGGCTTGTGATCCCACTGCTGCCACCAATGTGATGAACGCGGCACACACACAACGGCTTCTGCCGTCCGACCCAATGTGTCAGGAATAATCTGCAGGGATTTATAATTATCCCACTTCCACTTAGGAACTTGCAGCTCTCTGGCGCCCCTTTTAGCCTCAGGTCAGTCAGATAACTGTACCTGGGATAATTAGTCGCCAGACGGGCTGCTTGAATGTGTGCTGGCTGTTGGGCATGCTGCAGTGAGGGAATTATAATTACTCCGGGCCGCAGCCAGGCAATACACTTATAAAACCCGCTCCGTCACTGCCAACGCCACCCCGTAGGTCAACACTTTACACCCCTTCTTTTTAGCTGCCACCAGCAATGATTTTCTTAATGAACAATTTATCAAGAGGGTCCGTAGCAACCCCGAATTAGTAGCGTAGTTACTTCAGGCATGTGCTAATTCGTTTATAGAGCAGGAGAACCAAACTAATCATTTTATATGTTTATTCCTAAAATGCAGGCAGTGTTTATACAGTATAAAAAGATGTAACAAGCTGAGACAATACAATAATGTACAATGCAGTTAAAACAAAACAGGGTTAAAGGTGAAAAACTCACATGGCACTCAGATCATGGCCGGCTGGGGGAGGAGCCACACGTCATAGTTCATTTAGAGATCCTTCAGTCAAGTCCTCTCCAGCTAAATCTGGGAGGAGGAAGCTAGTTGGAAATGACTGTTCTAATGAGTCCAAACTTGGATGAGATAGTCCATGGTGCACCAGAGAATTCCATCTCTCGGGCTCTGCCGGAGCCACGGGCCCCCAGCACCACGGGAACGACGCCCGACGGACGTATGATTCAAAACAGTACCTTTTGTGTCTCTAACATAAGCTCCCTGCGAGTTATGACCAAAATAATGAATTCCCATGATAGCTATGGGACCATCCCGCAGGGTTTGGAGACAAAGAAATTCCTGAGGTGGGGGGCAAAAGGAAGGAGTGCTGTACTTTCAAACAGTGAATTGCAGCGGGGCTGCAGGCACAAGGGTGAAGAGGGGGGCGGTTTTGCTCTGTGCTGGCAAAACACGATGGGGGTCATAGTCCTCTTTGTGGAAAGTTCTAGAACAGCACAAGGAATGGAACTCCCATTCCAGGGTATCATCACAAAGGGGATACCGAAGGGGCAGTTCCTTCGGCTTAGAAGGAACTGCTCTGATATAATGTTCTTTAATAGGCAGTCTAGGGACCTATATCATAGGTTTAGGGCAAGGGGCTACCCCTCAAGTGTGCTAAAAGGCCCTTTGGAGGAAGCTTTTGCTATGGACAGGCAAGCGCTGTTGACGCAACATAAAAAACGAAGGGATGATGGTGAAAACCTGGTCAGGCTGATAGGCACATATCATGGGCAATCCAAAAGGGTATATCAAGCCATAAAAAAACATTGGGATGTCCTACTTATGGATCCGTATGTTAAAAAGTTCATATCACCAAAGCCTAGTATCACCTACAAGCTGATCGCTTGGTCCATAGTCTCTATCAGAGACCGTTAAAACCAGGGACATGGTTGGATAGGAACCAACAGGATTTTTCAGATGTGGAAATTGATCCAGATGCAATATGATGACACAGAGTAAAACCTTTTGCAGTGCGGTAAACAGGAGAACCTATACCATTAGGGATTTTGGCAATTGCAGATCTATGGGATTGGTCTATAAGGCCACATGTACATGTCCTCTAGACTATATAGGAAAAACCCAAAGGGAGCTGAGGTTGAGAGTAGGGGAACACTTGGGGATATAAAGAACAAAAGAGACAAACCAGTTGCCCGGCACATTAATGATGTACACCACGGTTGTCTCAGTAGTATTACCTTTATTATGATTGAATTAATCAAACCCAGGATTAGGGGTGGTAATTTGGATAAAATAATCTTGAAACGGGAAGCTGAGTGGATTTTCAGATTGCAGTCTGTCTCCCCGAAGGGCTTAAATTAGAGTCTCTCTTATGCTCCCTTTATCTGAGGTATTATGGTTCTGTGTGTGAGAAAATACTGTTTGGCTATACCTGTATTCGTACCCATTATGAATAAAATAAAATGGATGAATGAGAAGATTCCTGCCGTTAACCGATATAAATGACCCATATTGATGGCGGTTTTATAATAAATTGATTTCTTGCGAGGAGGACGATATGTCTCACTGAAGTCTCGCGATGTCCGGGATGACATCACTTCGGCTGACGATATGCACGTTGTGTTTTGATGTGCTAGCTTCCGGATAGTGGATGCGATGCCTTCCGGTGTTTGAGACGCACGCCGGCGTCGGTGAGTGTTATCTTGGAGCGCATGACTCTGCTATTTTCAGGAATAACCCAATATCCCAGTACTGCTTTATAATAAGAAAGACCCACAATCTGGGTGGGTGGAGTTAGCTTCAATTAATGGTGGTTATTTAAATCCACCCTGTAGACCGCCGGGATATGCCATTCATCATGACATCCGGCATCACTGATATCATTACTTCCTGATGAACCGTGTGATATGGGGAAACGCGTCTGGTTACCCAGCTCATGCTAAGTCTACCTCTTTAAAAACGAGGTTTTCGTTCAAAATATATAACAACAACCAATAAGTGTATCCTAACCACCAATAACTTGTGAGAAAACAAAAAATTGTTAAAACCGTCAGTAAAACAGACTTGACTTAATCATGGGATAAATAAGGATAGATCTATCTAGAAACCATCCACAATATTCAATAAATCCAGGTATATAACAACGACTGTATATGCTTTTTTCTCATAAATTGCACATCAAAAAATTAGAACAGTCTTACCACATGTTGATATCCACCGTATACTTGTAAATGGGGGAGGCTTTTTAAATAACGCCATACATTACCCCAAACCAGGTGGACACATATGAACCAAGGACTGACAGTCTCCCAACGCGTTTCTCTGGCTAGATCATCAGGGGAGAGTTATGCCATTTTTGTCAGCTGTTATGGTATATGTCCCCCGCAGCGCCTGTGTAGACTGTTGGACGGGTGCGCGTGTCTGAACCACGTGCGTTCTTAAATAGAACGCTAAAGCGGTCATACAGTGACGTCAGATCCTGTGCGTTCTCATTAGCGACGTAATATCCTATGCGCTCTTCATCTGGAACGCATATTTGGAACGCAAGCTATCATACAGGTGCACGTTAATGAATCAAAAAATTTCCACTATAGAACGCAGAAATAGCGTCATATCCTAAGCGCTCGCCATAGTGACGTCATCTCATATGCGCTCCTCATCTGGGACGCTTGAATGGAACGCAAATTAACAAACAGGTGCACACTAATGAATTACATGAATTCTAATCCAAAAACAACGTCATAGCCTATGCGTTCCCCATGACAACGCAATATCTCATGCGCTCCCATATGGAACGCACAAATGGAGCGCATAGGTCAAATCAAAGATTCCAATGTATTCAATGTTCATGTAATTCCTCTGTGGACGTCACATTGTAGACATCGTACCCATAATATATTTAAAGATGATACCATCCCATTTTTGAATGTTTTCAAAGCTGATCTCAAAATTATTTTTCAAAAGTTTATTGTGATATTTCACAAGTTCCAAAAGAGACCGGTATCAGTTCAATCATAATAATATTGGGGTATCATACAAATTCACCATATGTCATAATGTACTCAGATATGGATAAATGGTCAATATAAACTTCATAATTTCAAAACTGTATATCGACACTGTTATCATAAATTATTATAGGGGAATTTTTGAGTACATAGAGTTATTTAAAGACAAAAAAACCCATTTGATGATACATCTCTATAAGATCAGCAGCTACAAGAAGTATGATGGTAAGAATTCTTGGATTAATTCCATTAATAATGACTCAGATAAATCATTGGTAGAGTCACAGGAACATAAAGCGAATAATTTAAGTCTCCTGAAAAATACAGGTTCCTTGCAGTGGAATTGGTGGTTATTTGAGTGCAAGGCACCCATATTGACAATCATGATGTAATATTCACGATGTAATAGAGGACACTGGAGATAGGTAAAAAGAGGGAGAAACAAAAACAACAAAAAATTGGGGCTAAAACTCCTATCAGACCTGGTATACCCTACCTGACCATGGAGGTTGGCACCCTAAGAAGATACGAAATTTGGCGCCCCCACTCCTCGGCGGCTGACCCTGTGTTTCCCTATTACACCCTACTCTAAGCTACCTGCCCATGTAATCTGGAATACGTAGGAAAGACCATCCGAGAATTCAGAAGAAGAATAGGTGAACATCTGCGAGATATAGCCCTAAAGAGAGACACATCCCTAGCCAGGCACATGGTTAGCCAACATGAGGGGGAAACGACGGGTCTCAAATTCATCGGCATTGATAAAATAGGAGCACCAAAGAGGGGGGTAACTTGGATAAGAGAATTCTACAGAGTGAAACAAAATGGATTTATCAGCTAAAAACACAACAGCCTTTGGGTCTCAATGAAATTTTAACATATAGCTGCTTTATATGAACTCTGATATTCTCGCCTCCCATTATTAGCCTCCCCTCTTTTCCCTCTTTTTCTTCCATGTATCCCTTTACTATTGATGTAATCTCTTTTTCCACACCTATTCTAGGCTTAGAGTAGGGTGTAATAGGGAAACACAGGGTCAGCCGCCGAGGAGTGGGGGCGCCAAATTTCGTATCTTCTTAGGGTGCCAACCTCCACGGTCAGGTAGGGTATACCAGGTCTGATAGGGAGTTTTATCCCCAATTTTTTGTTGTTTTTGTTTCTCCCTCTTTTTACCTATCTCCAGTGTCCTCTATTACATCGTGACTATTACATCGTGATTGTCAATATGGGTGCCTTGCACTCAAATAACCACCAATTCCACTGCAAGGAACCTGTATTTTTCAGGAGACTTAAATTATTCGCTTTATGTTCCTGTGACTCTACCAATGATTTATCTGAGTCATTATTAATGGAATTAATCCAAGAATTCTTACCATCATACTTCTTGTAGCTGCTGATCTTATAGAGATGTATCATCAAATGGGTTTTTTTGTCTTTAAATAACTCTATGTACTCAAAAATTCCCCTATAATAATTTATGATAACAGTGTCGATATACAGTTTTGAAATTATGAAGTTTATATTGACCATTTATCCATATCTGAGTACATTATGACATATGGTGAATTTGTATGATACCCCAATATTATTATGATTGAACTGATACCGGTCTCTTTTGGAACTTGTGAAATATCACAATAAACTTTTGAAAAATAATTTTGAGATCAGCTTTGAAAACATTCAAAAATGGGATGGTATCATCTTTAAATATATTATGGGTACGATGTCTACAATGTGACGTCCACAGAGGAATTACATGAACATTGAATACATTGGAATCTTTGATTTGACCTATGCGCTCCATTTGTGCGTTCCATATGGGAGCGCATGAGATATTGCGTTGTCATGGGGAACGCATAGGCTATGACGTTGTTTTTGGATTAGAATTCATGTAATTCATTAGTGTGCACCTGTTTGTTAATTTGCGTTCCATTCAAGCGTCCCAGATGAGGAGTGCATATGAGATGACGTCACTATGGTGAGCGCTTAGGATATGACGCTATTTCTGCGTTCTATAGTGGAATTTTTTGATTCATTAACGTGCACCTGTATGATAGCTTGCGTTCCAAATATGCGTTCCAGATGAAGAGCGCATAGGATATTACGTCGCTAATGAGAACGCACAGGATCTGACGTCACTGTATGACCGCTTTAGCGTTCTATTTAAGAACGCACGTGGTTCAGACACGCGCACCCGTCCAACAGTCTACACAGGCGCTGCGGGGGACATATACCATAACAGCTGACAAAAATGGCATAACTCTCCCCTGATGATCTAGCCAGAGAAAAGCGTTGGAGACTGTCAGTCCTTGGTTCATATGTGTCCACCTGGTTTGGGGTAATGTATGGCGTTATTCAAAAGCCTCCCCCATTTACAAGTATACGGTGGATATCAACATGTGGTAAGACTGTTCTAATTTTTTGATGTGCAATTTATGAGAAAAAAGCATATACAGTCGTTGTTATATACCTGGATTTATTGAATATTGTGGATGGTTTCTAGATAGATCTATCCTTATTTATCCCATGATTAAGTCAAGTCTGTTTTACTGACGGTTTTAACAATTTTTTGTTTTCTCACAAGTTGTTGGTGGTTAGGATACACTTATTGGTTGTTGTTATATATTTTGAACGAAAACCTCGTTTTTAAAGGCAATTATTAAAAGTTAAATTTTAGCCTGTACCTCTACCTTGCTTTATACACCTCATTTTTGATTGGTAGATCCTTATTATATTTAAGTCTACCTCTTCTTTGACTGTATACTTTATTTCTGTGGTGCATTTTTAGGCGACGTTTCTGTGAAGTTCATTTTATATTATATGCAGAACGGCAAATATGAACAGGAGTGTGTATCTATGGTTGCTCCTATTATTCTAAATGCTGCCACAGTTTTGGGATATGCTCAATTTAACATTGATTTATTATCATGAGGAATAATATGAGGCTGTTTTTTTGTATGTTTTTTAATATCTAATTGTCTGAAGTATACCTAAGATATACAGTATATATTATGTGCCTAATGAATTAAGAAAAGGCTCTCTTCATCTCTTTCTATTTGGATATTGTTTTCCTGCCTATAGTGCTAGAGCCTTAACAGGGGAGTGAGGGAAAGCCCACGTTGAGTGGGGGCGCCAGATAGTACTTTTAGGGTGCCAACCTCCACGGCAAGGCAGGGGCATCCAGGAGTATTGTAGGGTATCTACAGGCAAATTGTACATAATTGGTCATATAATTTCGGTATCAAAACCCGTTTTGTGTCACTGGGATGGTGTTTTTTATATAATATATTAAAGTTTGAATTTTTTAAGGGATTTTTGTTCACATAGACCTGGAAGTAACAATTGATTACCGGCGAGGCTCATGGGAGGTCAGCTCACTTATATCAGGCCAGTCCGTCCCAGCTGACAACCATTCCTCAATTGGTTCAATACACTCAGCAACCACCGGAGGGAGCCTCAGCTCCGAAGTCATCTCCAACACATTCCCAACAGACCGCATTGTCCATCCACTCAATCAGTGAGTGGAAAGGTGCACCTCACAACAGATGCATGGGCCAGTAGGCATGGCCAGGGCCATTACGTGTCCATCACTGCGCACTGGGTTAATGTGGTGGATGCAGGGTCCACAGGGGACAGCGGCGGTGGGACAGTGCTGCCTAGCCCACAGTATAGACAACAGTTGGCTGTAGGCGTTCGACCCTCCTCCTCCAGAAGCAAAAGCTCGTCAACTAAGCGCAGTCGTATGAGCACTCCATCCGCAGCTCCCAGTGCTGCACACGAGGTGTCCCACTATTGAATAGCTAGTGATAAGCGTCAGCAGGCTGTTTTAAAGAAGATGTCTTTGGGCGACAACAGGCACACCACGGAGGTACTGGCCAACTACTTGCAGCGAGAACTGAGTCATGGCTGGGCAGTCTACATCTTGAGCCAGGCAAGGTAGTCAGTGATAACGGACGTAATTTTGTGGCGGCCATAGCCCTGGCAAAACTCAGACACATACCTTGCCAGGCTCACACCTTGAACCTGGTGGTGCAGTGCTTCATAAATATCCGGAGTTACCAGCCCTGCTCCATAAGGTGCAAAGACTGTGCTCGCACATCCGTTGCTCGCCCGTGGACTCCAGTCGTATGCAGAGGCTGCAGTGATCGCTCCATCTCCCCAGGCACCGCCTAATCATAGACGTTGCAACAAGGTGGAACTCCACCATGCACATGGTTGAAAGGCTGTATGGACAGAGGCAGGCTGTAATGCATTTGTGGGAGGATACACGGGCAGGCAGTTTGAGTGCAGACATAGAGTTATCGGTGTGCAGTGGTCAAAGCTGAAAGACCTCTGTAAAGTCCTTCAGTGTTTTGAGGAATGCACACGGCTGGTAAGCGCAGACGACGCCATCATAAGCATGAGCATCCCATTTATGCGTCTGCTCATGCAAACTTTGACGCACATTAAGGATCAGGCGTCTGCAGTGGAGGAGGAGGAGGGAAGCCTTGATGACAGTCAGGCATTGTCTGCTCAAGGAACTGTCCTGTTATGAACTGCTACAAGCACTAAGGAAAGATGGGAACTCTGTCCCTACAATAAAACTGAGCTTGATCCCTACGATGTAACGGGAATGTTATGTTTCGGTAGCTGAGGAGTGCAGGTAAAAAGGCAATACACCAGAGCAGTTGGAATCTATGAGATTGCAGTACCCTGACTAACCACCACAACTAGAGGCAGCCGTGGAGCGTTCCTACATTGGTCCTAGACGCCTCGTCACAGCCTGAGAAACTAACTACACCTAAAGATAGAAATAGGAAAGCTATCTGCCCCGGAGCAGAACCCCAAAGATAACAGAAAGCCCCCAAACATGTAATGGCGGTTAGACAAGAGGAAATACTGACACAGAAAGAAAATAGTATGAGCAAACGCTGGGGCCCAAACTATCTAAATAGAAAAGGATAGGAAGGGTACTTACTGCAATCCCAGAAAACCCTGAAAAGCACCAACTCTACTAATTTCAAAATCACCTGAGATCACACGACCTCTACCACCTAAATTAGTTCTCTGGTGTAACAAAATCAAAACAGCAGCCACTGAAAAAACTGGAAAAAGCAAAAGAACAAAACTCAGTGGCTGAACTAAACTGAGAGGGCAGAAGCCCCCGGAGGGGACCCTGAAGGCCCCCAAAGAAGTGCAGGACAAAATGCAAAAACACAGCAAAAACACAAAAGAAGCAAAAGTCTTATCTGTAAGCAGGAGATGCAGACACGACACAGCAGGCTACAAGGGAAACTGGAATGAAGGATTCAGACCAGAACAATTGATCACCGGCAACCCTGATGGGAAAATGACTCCCTTATATAAGACCAGTCAGTAACACCTGATTCCCAGTCCTCACAATCCTCAATAGCACCGCTTGTAACCACCAGAGGGAGCCTCTGCTCAGAACTCATCTCAAACCCATTCACAACAGTACCCCCCCCTTGAGGAGGGGTCACCGAACCCTCATTTGAGCAACCAGGTCGGTCAGGATGAGTTCTATGATACGCACGGATAAGTCTCCTAGCATGGATGTCCGAAGCAAACACCCAAGAATTGTCTTCCTGACCATAACCTCTCCATTTAACCAAATACTGGAGTTTCCGTCTAGAAAAAACGAGAATCCAATATTTTCTCAACCACATACTCCAGATTGCCCTCAACCAAAACAGGGTCAGGAGGCACAGCAGCAGGAACCACTGGCTCAACAAACCTCTTCAACAAGGACTTGTGGAACACGTTATGGATCTTAAATGTCCCTGGAAGAAGCAAACGAAAAGAAACAGGATTAATAATCTCCATGATCTTATAAGGTCCATGAACCTAGGCTTAAATTTAGGAGATGCTACTCTCATAGGAATATTCTTTGAGGACAACCAGACCAAGTCCCCCACTTTAAACGAGGACCATCAGTCCTATGCCGGTTAGCAAGAGGAAATACTGACACAGAAAGAAAATAGTATGAGCAAACGCTGGGGCCCAAACTATCTCAATAGAAAAGGATAGGAAGGGTACTTACTGCAATCCCAGAAAACCCTGAAAAGCACCAACTCTACTAATTTCAAAATCACCTGAGATCACACGACCTCTACCACCTAAATTAGTTCTTTGGTGTAACAAAATCAAAACAGCAGCCACTGAAAAAACTGGAAAAAGCAAAAGAACAAAACTCAGTGGCTGAACTAAACTGAGAGGGCAGAAGCCCCCGGAGGGGACCCTGAAGGCCCCCAAAGAAGTGCAGGACAAAATGCAAAAACACAGCAAAAACACAAAAGCAAAAGTCTTATCTGTAAGCAGGAGATGCAGACACGACACAGCAGGCTACAAGGGAAACTGGAATGAAGGATTCAGACCAGAACAATTGATCACCGGCAACCCTGATGGGAAAATGACTCCCTTATATAAGACCAGTCAGTAACACCTGATTCCCAGTCCTCACAATCCTCACTAGCACCTCTTGTAACCACCAGAGGGAGCCTCTGCTCAGAACTCATCTCAAACCCATTCACAACAGTGTAATGCTCTGTATGTGAAGGGATCAAAGTGTCTTTTTGGCGTACAGAGGATCTCATTTCTGGGATTCATTTTGTCCCCATCTGTTATACTGTTATGTTTCGGTAGCTGAGGAGTGCAGGTAAAAAGGCAATACACCAGAGCAGTTGGAATCTATGAGATTGCAGTACCCTGACTAACCACCACAACTAGAGGCAGCCGTGGAGCGTTCCTACGTTGGTCCTAGACGCCTCGTCACAGCCTGAGAAACTAACTACACCTAAAGATAGAAATAGGAAAGCTATCTGCCCCGGAGCAGAACCCCAAAGATAACAGAAAGCCCCCAAACATGTAATGGCGGTTAGACAAGAGGAAATACTGACACAGAAAGAAAATAGTATGAGCAAACGCTGGGGCCCAAACTATCTAAATAGAAAAGGATAGGAAGGGTACTTACTGCAATCCCAGAAAACTCTGAAAAGCACCAACTTTACTAATTTCAAAATCACCTGAGATCACACGACCTCTACCACCTAAATTAGTTCTCTGGTGTAACAAAATCAAAACAGCAGCCACTGAAAAAACTGGAAAAAGCAAAAGAACAAAACTCAGTGGCTGAACTAAACTGAGAGGGCAGAAGCCCCCGGAGGGGACCCTGAAGGCCCCCAAAGAAGTGCAGGACAAAATGCAAAAACACAGCAAAAACACAAAAGAAGCAAAAGTCTTATCTGTAAGCAGGAGATGCAGACACGACACAGCAGGCTACAAGGGAAACTGGAATGAAGGATTCAGACCAGAACAATTGATCACCGGCAACCCTGATGGGAAAATGACTCCCTTATATAAGACCAGTCAGTAACACCTGATTCCCAGTCCTCACAATCCTCACTAGCACCGCTTGTAACCACCAGAGGGAGCCTCTGCTCAGAACTCATCTCAAACCTATTCACAACAGGGGAACCTGATCCTGCGACCAGACCCCTAAAGTCCTCAGCTAGTCTGAACGAAGACCTATAGTTGCGAGGGAGGAATCCCTACAAGATCTAGGGACTGGGAGAAAAGGTGGACACCTCCTAACTGAAATTGTAGCAGGGAAAATTAAACAGAAACAAATTACTACGAGATCCTAAGATTAAGCAAAACTGACAGAGTAAGGCACCTAAGCACCCGGCTAGCTTAAGAGTAGATAATACAATGAAGTCCAGCAAAGCCAGAAGGGCGGAGCCAGACTAAATAGGGAAAAAAGGTCATGTGACCAGCAAACTGAAACAAAATCTAACAAGGGGG